>VBRH01000077.1:0-22065 GCA_014578085.1 Cardamine resedifolia
GGTTGAAGTTTCATGGGGACACACACTTAATTGAAACTTTGGGTGGGGATACAACCCGTCGACCCTTGTTTTAGTTGACAAGTTTTGAATTTTGGACGTTTTTTGTAATTTATATAAGACTAAATTTATTGGTTCAAATTGAAAAGCATAGATAGGCCCATTATAAGTTGGACAATAGATGGGCCTTATTGATGTTTGTCATTTGTTTCGTAATTGTAGATTTCACGAGAGGTTCTAAAATGGTATTTCGTGTTTTTCTTTAGTAAAGTGATCACAAGGTGTTCGATATAATACCTGAAAGAATTTTCGTAGGTTTCTTAATCCGTCTGAGTGAGTTGGATTTCCGAGAGAGAAGATGATGATCATGGATGTTTGCTCAAAGGTTATAAAGATACAGAAACTACGGCGGGTAGTCTCTTACGCCGGATTCTACTGCTTCACTGCTGCGCTCACATTCTTCTATACAAACAACACGTAATGTCTTCAAAACCTTAGCTTTCGTTCTCAATTTGCTTCATTTTGTTTTTCTTCTTTTTCAACTTCGAGGTCTGTGGGTTTGGATGTTGTTTCTCTCCAGATTCGCTGATGATTTTGTGAATTCTTTAGCTTTGTTTGGGTAGGTCAATGTTCTTAACCGAGGGTATGGATTCGAATGTTTTGTAGAACAAGAACAGGATTTTCAAGGGGCGGTCAGTTTTATGCATCTTATCCTGCCGGCACCGAACTTTTGACCGACACAACCAAGGTTATCTCTTGTTTCTCCCTGAGACATTTGAGTTGTCGTTTAGAGTTTTGTCTCTTTGATTATGTATATTTGTGTGGAATTTTGATGAAATGGGTTTTTGGTGTAAAGATGTACAAAGCGGCGCTTGGGAATTGCTATGAATCTGAGGATTGGGGTAATGGCTAAACATTTTGAGCGCCAGGGAAAATCTCCATACGTTTACCACTCGGTAAGTTTCTTCAATCTCTCTATGATGTTAATTGGGCTTAACATTGGTGCAAATTATATTGTGTTTTGAGGGTCAATTTCCATATATACTAGGTCTAGGAATTTGATGGTATAAACTTTGTGGTGCCATTTGTTGATAGAAATGTTTGTTGAATCATGTAGAATTAGCTCTTGAGTCTTGAATTAGCTCTTTTGATTGTGAATGCAGCAATACATGGCTCACCTTCTTTCTCAAGGTCAACTAGATGGAAGTGGCTAGTGGCTCCTTTTTGTTTCGGCTTTGTATCTAGTCTTGTTAAAGCAAAAGTTAAACCCCTCGGTATCTGAAAATTTTTTAAGGCGATGGTGTAATTTGGAGAATGGAATTTTCTGATTCGTACTAAAAAAAAAAGTAAAGAGAGGATGCGTGGTGTGTAAAGTATGAAGTGCTCTCAAAGGCAGATATTCCCACAACTTTGTTATCATCTTTCTTTCCTCTCATGTTGTTGTTTTATCCCATGTGATAATAAACAAGTAACTCTCTCTCTATCGTTATTCCACTAAAAGATAACTAAATTTGGCTCCAACATTTGACAAATTAAAGATTAGTCACTGCAACAATGTAGCGGACTTCACTTCCCATGTTATCCAGTGAGAATCTTACGGAAGAGAAACATCTCGTTATTTAGAAAAATATTCAAACTGATCTCTTTTGATAGACGGGAAATGGCAGCAGGAGCAGTTGAATCCCAAACAAGGAACACTATTCTCAAGTCTCAGTCTTAAATAAACAGACTCTGTTTCCATTTACAAATGGGTCAGGCCCATTAGAAAAGATATAGGAGGATATTTAGGCCCAAATATGTGCGAATAAATCACTAAACCCTTGGCCTTTTCCGCCACGCTAAACCCTACGATCTAGAACCTTCCTCCTTGTTATGTATCTTTGCTCAATTAAAAAAAACTGAGAAACCCTAGAAATTTCCGACACAACTGAGAGAAGAATTGAGAAATGATGAAGCGTCTGATCCCAACGTTTAACCGCATCCTGGTGCAGAAAGTCATCCAACCTGCGAAAACCGAAAGCGGCATTCTCCTCCCTGAGAAATCCACCAAGGTAAAGACCAAAACTTATTTCACAATTTGATTTTTCCGATTTGGCCTCAAAGATCTGATCATTTCCGGATGATTTCAGCTGAACTCCGGCAGGGTGATAGCAGTGGGACCTGGATCAAGGGATAAGGATGGGAAAGTGATTCCAGTCTCTGTAAAGGAAGGCGACACTGTTCTTCTTCCAGAGTACGGCGGTACACAGGTCAAGCTAGGCGAGAACGAGTAAGTGAAACCTGTTTCTTTCTTATTTCTACTTGTAGATGTTCCGTCTGAACATTAGGATCTGGGATTAATGTCATTACCAGTTTTCCCTAATGTTTAGATAATCTTGTTTAGGTAGTCCCTTGTAGACTAATTAGCTTATGGAATTAAAGGAATTGCCTGTAAGATTGTAAAGAAATTGAAAATCTCTGTAACAAAGTTTCGAATCAATTCAATTTCAGCACTGTTGGATTAGAACCAAGGAAGTAACTTTGGTTTGTGTGATTGACGCAGGTACCATCTTTTCCGGGATGAGGATGTCTTAGGAACGTTGCACGAGGATTGAAAAGAGCTACAAGTTGGCTAACTCAACCAAGAGGGTTTATGTTGGCGTTTGTGTCATGGGAGAGAAGTCATTTACTATAAGTTAGTTATCTATGAAGATGTTGTTAGACTCTGTCGTTTATCTATTAACTACTGTCTTAAATCTCTTTCGAATTTTTCTCATTGGGCGATCAATCATATTGTGATCCTAATATTTTGTGCTTTTCCGTTATCTGTTCATGTTTTGCATCTACGTTTTCAGAAGCCAATGTGGATGTCGGCTTGAGTTGAGTGTGCTTATTCTTTATCATCAATAACTAGAAATTAGCTTTATTGACCGCATGATTTCTTCTATTATAGCTTCATCATCGTCACATTGTGTCAGTCGAGAAATACGACCATATCTCATTCAAAATGTTTGAAAATTTCTTGTTTAGCATTTTAGATATTATCTTAGGTGTTATATACAAGTTTAGTCGCAAATACAATTGTAGTATAGTTTGTTTGATTCAACTATCTCTGTTGTTTTTACCCAAAAACCAAAAATGTGTATGAACGCATTACTAATTTCGGATAAATGTCTTATCCAATACAAATTGATTATAAGCAGGAACTGATGCATTAAATTCATATTAACAAGAGTTTCCAATAAAAGGAAATTAAAGAATCGGACTAAACAAGTGCCAAGTGCATCAGATAGATCACGGCTTCCACCGCACGAGCACATAAAAATATAAACAATTTTAATAATTCTAATATAATAATCTCTCTGACTTTACAGTTTCGCCGCCGGGAAAGATAAATCCGTGCATTTTGGCGTTTGTCAC
Organism: Cardamine resedifolia; assembly: GCA_014578085.1. NCBI lineage: Eukaryota > Viridiplantae > Streptophyta > Magnoliopsida > Brassicales > Brassicaceae > Cardamine > Cardamine resedifolia. The sequence continues at coordinate 3,397 of VBRH01000077.1, forward strand.
CTGCCATTGTTGCAAGCAATGTATTGTTATTGTTAATGGCGTAGCGCGTTGACGGAAGGAGACAAGGGAAACCAATGATTTCCCAGGTGGAGAGAGATCTGTCGATTCAAATTCGGCTTCCGGAAACTGATCACACTAGCCCTTCTCCGCCGTCGTCTCCTCGTCTCTGCCGGACCCGCTCGAAATCCTCCGGACAACAGCCAAGTCGGACATTCGCTCACCGCCTCTCCTGGATGCTCTTATCTGTTCTTCTCCGGCGTCAGGGAATTCTCCTATTAGCTCCTCTCATTTACATCTCCGGTATGCTGTTTCACTTACGCACAGCTTCGCTTGATGCCTCTCCCATCGTTCACCGTCGTCCCGCACCAGGATCCGTCTACAGGAGCCCTCAGGTTTACGCTAGGCTGCGCGCAGAGATTGACGCCGATAATACCACTGCTGATGCGGTGAGGTTTGCCTCCGTTTTTTCCCGCTTTTGTCAAATCTGATTGAGAATGTGGCCATTGTTTCTCCTAGTGATTTCCTTAGTTTCAGCTTTAATAGCGTTTTAAGGATTGATCCAATTAGATTACTACAATGTTTAGGAGATTTTATAAGTCTGTTTATCATTGTCCTTACTTTGTTTGTGTGGCTGGTTTGGCCAGTGATACAGCTGTCTTCTCTATATAGCTAGCATTTTCACATAATTATTTTCTTAGATATAATTATGTGTCTTGCAACCTTGTCTAAGGTAAAAGCTGTTGACTTTTTGCTTAGATCTGCAATGCGGTATTATATCTATAAGATACTTTGTTGTTTAGATGCTATCCTTTCTCACGTATCTTCAATGCAATTGTGTACATTTTAGATATCAACGATTTGGAAACGTTCCTATAAAGGTGTGGAATGGAAGCCATGTGTAAAGAAGTCTACTGGAGGTATTACATTGGCTTTCGTAGTGTCATCATAAGTGTGCTTGTCCTATGCAATAAGTTACAGTATTGATGAAGCATTTCATGTCAAGATGTTCTTAGTTTGATGAAAAAACTACATTAGTATTGAAGCTCTGTTCAAAGAACATTATTATTCTGGCTTTTAGTCATAATCATGATTTTTCTCTTTTCGTGTGTGTTGCCAATTGTAGTTTTACCTGATGAGTCAAATGGTTACATATTCATCGAGGCTAATGGAGGATTAAATCAGCAGCGGACTTCGGTAGGTTTGTTTATCCTTTCATTTTACATCAAATTGATTTGTTTCAAGCCTTCTTGCCTGTGTCTGGCGACCTTGTCTAAGGTGAGGCTGTTGACTTGTCTCTACCATGTTTTGCTTAGATATGCAATGCGGTTGCTGTGGCAGGCTACCTTAATGCCACCCTTGTAATTCCCAGCTTTCACTATCACAGCATATGGAAAGATCCAAGGTTTCAAATTTTTTTCCTTATCTTCTCCTGGTGTTGTAAACTCAGCAACGCCATCCCTTTTTCAACTACTTTCTGAGTCTCTGCAGAGGATTTTCCTTGCAGTAAGTTTGGGGACATCTATGATGAAGAATTCTTTGTCGATGCCTTAAAAGATGATGTGCGGGTGGTCGATACAGTTCCTGAATACTTAATGGAACGTTTTGACTATAACTTGACAAATGTCTACAACTTCAGAGTCAAAGCATGGGCACCCACTCACTATTACCGGGACTCCATCCTGCCTAAGCTGCTTGAAGAAAAGTGAGTCACACCTTGTTCGTAACTATTAAAAGTTCGTTTCCATAGTTAGCCGCCTTGTTCTTTTTTGGAAGGGAGTTTTTATTCTGTTGTAGGACATGGGTTTTTGAAGTATTTGTTGTCTTTTCGTGGCACAGGGTTATAAGAATTTCCCCTTTTGCAAATAGACTTTCGTTTGATGCTCCTCGAGTTGTCCAGAGATTTAGGTGTTTGGCGAATAATGTAGCTTTGCGATTTGCAAAACCCATACTGACCCAAGGAGAAGCACTAGTGAAGAAAATGAAGGAGCTTAGTGCAAACAACGGCGGGAAGTACGTTTCTGTGCATCTTCGTTTTGAAGAGGTTTGTTACCTCTAAAGGAGAAACGCTTCACGAGTCTGCCACTGGTCTTTATCATGGCTGTATATATATTCTGAAAATAGATGTGTCTGAAATGAGGATATAATACACTATAAGAACATGTGGCAGGATATGGTAGCTTTCTCTTGTTGTGTATTTGATGGTGGAAACCAAGAAAAACAAGACATGATTGCGGCGAGAGAACGGGGATGGAAAGGGAAGTTCACAAAACCGGGCCGTGTGATTAGACCAGGAGCTAACAGGCTCAATGGGAAATGCCCTTTAACTCCTTTAGAGGTAAGCATAAATTAAGTATCAACATTACGAGATATCTTCTTATTATACGGCTCTGGGCTCATCAGAGTAGTTGTGCAAAGTGCAAACCCTTGAGAGCAATGATGTACTAGAGGCACTTATTCCTGTTGATTCCATTTTCTTTGTGTACATCTATCAGGTGGGTTTGATGCTTAGAGGAATGGGCTTCAACAAAAGCACATATATATACCTTGCCTCGGGTCCGATATATAGCGCGAATAGAACAATGGCTCCACTACTTGAGATGTTCCCTAATCTACAGACAAAAGAGATGCTTGCGTCTGAGGAAGAACTGGCTCCTTTTAAGGTTTCCATGATCTTCAACTGTTTGCTCATCTTCGTGATGATTCTCTTCTGACTTATATAAATGTGTCTGTGTTCAGAACTTCTCATCGAGAATGGCTGCATTAGACTACACGGTGTGTCTCCACAGTGAGGTGTTTGTGACAACACAAGGTGGAAACTTCCCTCATTTCCTCATGGGGCATCGGAGGTATTTGTTTGGAGGACATTCGAAGACGATTCGGCCAGACAAGCGAAAGTTAGCCGTGCTCTTTGACAATCCCAAGTTGGGGTAAACGACTCTCATCTACATACGTGCCTTTTTGCTTAATAGTATCTGGTTGTTCCCTCAATGGTTGCTTTTTGATTTCACTGGCAGATGGAAAAGTTTCAAACGGCAAATGCTAAGCATGAGGTCTCATAGCGACTCCAAGGGGTTTGAGCTGAAACGACCAAGTGACTCCATTTACATATTCCCATGCCCTGACTGTATGTGCCGGAGGAACAAAACAACAACAGCAGCCACCTGACACATTCTTTTACTGAGATCTTCTAGTGCATTCTTTTGTTTACATGTGTTACTAATTCTTTCAATTCTTTGGCCACATCCGCATCCAAACAGAGCGAGAAAGACAGAGAGAAGATTTTGCAAGCATTTTCCCTTGGAGGAGATTTTTTGACACATTGAAGCTACTGATGTATCCTAACATGAGGAACTGAGATTAGCTCCCACTACGACCCTTTGTTTCTGGGCGAAGAGCACAGACAGCATTTGTGTTTTGCAGTTTGAAGCGTTTTGCGTTTTGTACATTTTGGTGTCTTTAGTGTTTGGGTTGCCCAGAAATAAATGTAGGTTAGGGGAGAAGAAAGCTGCCAGACAAGTTTTGTACATTGATCGGTTCCTTTAATGTTTTATTATTTATTTTGTTTAAATTAGAGCGTTAACTACTTCCTTGAAAGCTTTGTCAATATCTCCATTTTTTGTTTAATACCATCCTCATCACACAATTTTTATGGATGTTTTTACATATTAAATTAATAAAATTTGTGTAAAAAGAGGTAGAATGTCTTAAAAAATAAGAGTGTAGTGTCTATTGTGTTAGACACCCCATGAGAGCGTGTCTTAGAAATTTAATATTAATTTATTTGTAAAAACACCTACAAAAATTATGTGATCAGGATGCTCTAAAGATATTCTCGAGTCTAAAAGCTCTCTAAACTTTGAATCCTGCAGTTAAAAGATCTGAAAATAGCATGTAAGCTCTACTATTAAGCCATAACAAGTTTCCTGTGATGTTTTGGGAGTATATGTGCTTGAAATTTTTGTATTAGCCCATGACTTCATTTTAGTTTCCTAGGAAATCTCTGAACAGTAAAAGGCCTAGCACAATCTGGTCTGAACCCAAACTTAACCGGGAAATTTGGGCACAAAGACATCATTTTTTGTCATTTTTATGTAATAAATTCGAACGTTACATTTTTGCTAAAAGACAAACAAGATTTAATCAAAACCCTACAATATATCTAACACAAAAGAATCAAACATTGTATTAGTAAGATATATATATCTGAAAATCTTGAAAAAGTCATATATATCCTGTTTCTTGTAATGTTGTGATACGTATGTCTATATAAACGAAGGGTGATAATTGACATACACACTTCCAAGGAAAAGAAATCAAAAGCTTTTTAGAAACTTCACCATGGCGATGTCAGGAACATACGTGAGAGAGGTTCCTCTGAAAGGGTCGGCGAAAAAACACTACAAGAGGTGGAGGAGCGAAAACCACCTCTTCCCGGACGCCATCGGTCATCACATCCAAGGTGTCACCGTCCACGAGGGCGATTGGGACTCCCACGGGGCCATCAAGTCCTGGAACTACACATGCGGTCTACTTATCTCTATCTCTCTCTCTCTCTCTCTCTCTCTCTATTTATATGGAAACGCGCGTTACTAGATAGCTATAGGGTTCTGTACTAATCCAAAGTTTGTCGTATGAAGATGGGAAGCAAGAGGTGTTCAAGGAAAGGAGAGAGTTTGACGACGAGAAGATGTCAGTGACGTTTAGAGGGCTGGAGGGTCACGTGATGGAGCAGCTTAAGGTTTATGATTGCGTCTTCCAGTTTGTCCCTAAGTCTGAGGATGGTTGCGTCTGCAAAGTCACTATGATTTGGGAAAAGCGCTACGAAGACTCTCCAGAGCCCATCAACTACATGAAGTTCGCCACGAGCTTGGCTGCTGACATGGATGACCACATTCTCAAGGACCAGACTAAGGTTTAATCATCATAGTGATCATCCTTTAAAAAAACATCCTAGCTCTTTATATATGTGTGTCTTTTGTGTTTATCTCGCTCCTGATCGTCCGCCTCTTTTTCTTTTGTATATTTTATGCTGATAATAATGGCGGGCGTCTTGTATGCTCATAGGTAATCATCTCTGTCTTTGATGATTTCATGTTGTTATGGTGTTGGTAATATAATGATAGTGTGTATGTAAAATATAAATTAAGTGCATAATACATATTTGGATGTATAGTCTCGTTATCTATCACATAATTAATTCCATTCAAATAGGAAAGAAATACTTATTTTCACGAGGTAACAGATTACCAAATTCCAAAATATCCATTATTCTAAAACAAATTCAGACATCCAAAAGAAAACATGCAATTCTTTTGCAAACACACAAACGAACCTAACAAAATATCAGCTCTGACTAGTTGATAAGAAGCATGTAAACCCTACAAAAATCCTGATTGAAATTAAATAAGATAAGCATTAAAATTACACAAATTTTTTTTATTGTAATGTAAAATTTATTAATCAGAAAATCAAATTATACAAAAGTGTTTTAAATTAGGTTGTGAAAATTTATCCACTTCAAACTTTCTGTTTCTCTTCGTTTAAAATTAATTTTCCTTCCATTCTTTTTTGATGAACCAGTATTGTAGCATTTTGTCGTAGGTAGCGGTCGTCTTGCAGAAAACGGATTGACTTTTCGCAACACCGCGCGTGGTACCATTGTAGGTTTTCACGCCAACGAAGTTGCATCATTATTCAAAATAAGTTTTCATGGCAATAATATGGTCCATGTTGCACTTCCACATAGTTTTCACGATAAATGTATAAAGAGAAATATGTCTTCATGGCAAAAAATATAACATCACAATAAACGTCTCAATGGATTCGTCGCTAAAATCTTTGAGTTTACCATAAAAGTCTTTAGTTTGAAGAAACAGAGGATTAATTTGTGTGATAAGAACATCCGAGCGATATGATAAACAGAGAACTAATTAATATGACTCAGATACCAACTAATTAAAACAGTGGGAACATAATTAATAATATTTTTTCCGTTTGATGTAAAGAGATTCAAAGAATCATCTATGAAAGTGAGGAATAGATGGACTTGAAGACACATAGACCACACGTGTGGAGCATCAATATCACTATGACGTCGATGATCATTAAATTACGTACGCAAAACCGTGTATCCCGCCCCGTCTCTTTCGCCAAGGTTTCTTTGTTTCTTTTTTTGTCGGCATTTATCCAATTGAATAATTGATTTTCCAGTCAATAATCTGTGAATAACCAGATTTTAATTATCATGTATTACGAGCTAAATTAGCTAAAGGTATGGGTTATTATTGACATTCGAACCAAGTCAAACCTTCATTCATGCATTTACAAACTATATTTTTAGATTCTTTTTATAATTTTATATTTTTCTCTCATTAATATGGTTTTTTATCACAAAATATCTAATTTAATATACTTTCTCATAGGTTCCGAAGATCAGAATAGACTTAGGATCTACCCGGTCCCTGCCGTTATCAAAATCACATATATTGTTTCCCCTTGAATTTTTAGTAAAAGTAAAAATTAAACTGCCAAAAAAGGAAATACATAATCCATAGAAGGATTATTATAAGAAAGTAAGATACAGATTTGCTATTGATTTCTTAATTAAAGATTTTGGTGAGTAGGCCAAAGTAACATTTAAACGTAGCAAATCCTTTCAACACTCAATCAACATTTCTCTTTTTATTGAAAGGATTTGCATGTCATGGTAAGTATTATCAAATAGTGTGCAACTTAAAAACAAACAAGATTTAATTAAAATTCAACAATCTAGCTCAAAAACTTAGTTCGGAAAAAAACAATATATCGATGCGCAATTTTTTTTTCTGATCGAGGTTAAACTAATTAGCATTCATATTCAGGATCGGGTAGGTGAGCAAATGAAACCTTCATCTCTAATTAAAAAAATTAAACCATAAATATATATACTATTATTATATATGATACTGTTTCATGTATTATATATGATATCGTTTCTTGTAGTGTTGTGGTGAGTTTGAGTATAAAAAGGAAGGGCAACACTTGGGTTTTTGCATCAAACAAAACACTTGACACATTTCAAAAGAAAACAAGCAATCGAGAAATGGCGATGTCAGGAACATACGTGGCGGAGGTACCATTGAAGGGGTCAGCTGAGAAACACTACAAGAGGTGGAAGAGCGAAAACCATGTCTTCTCCGACGCCATCGGCCACCACATCCAAGGTTGCAATATGCACGACGGCGACTGGGACTCCCACGGCTCCATCAGATCCTGGAACATCACATGCGGTTCCTACTTTACTCTTTCTCTCACTTTTTTCGTATTCGTGCAGTTCTTGATCTTGGCCCGCCCATAATCTCTATGAGCCATGGACCATGTAGATTATAAGTCCCTCCCCGATGTTAGTAGGACTCGGGAATCCGATAGAGCTACTGACACCGGGTTTATCTCTCTTTATGTTTGGTGATACTATAGGTTTGATATATAATCGTCTAATGTAGACTAGGATTTTGTGTGTGTGTGTGTGTGTGTTTGTATGAAGATGGGAAGCCGGAGGTCTTCAAGGAGAAGAGAGAGATAGACGACAAGAACATGACGTTGACATTGAGAGGGCTAGAGGGTAACGTGATGGAGAAGTACAAGGTGTATGACGTCGTCTACCAGTTTATTCCCAAGTCTAAGGAAGGCTGCGTCTGCAAAATCACTATTATATGGGAGAAGCGCAACGAAGACTGCCCCGAACCCATCAACTACATGAAGTTTGTCAAGAGCTTAGTTGCTGACATGGACGGCCACATCCTCAAGGGCCAGAACAGAGCTTAAAAACCCTCCATGCATGGTCATCGTCCTATATCATCTTTATGCTTATGCATGTGTGTCTTTTGTGTTTGTGTACGTATCTTATCATCCGCCTCTTTTTCCTTTGTAATGCTGATAATAATGGCGGTCTTGTATGCTTGCTTATGTATCATCTCATCTGTCTTTGATGATTTGATGTTGTTGTGGTGTTCGTAATATAATAATAATTAATGCGTCGGTTATACAATTTTGTGTAAGATATATAGCATAATACTAGGATGTATATGTAGTGATCTCCTTAACCTCAAAATTTTGAAATGATTAAGACTCGTTGTTTTGTGCTCTGAAAATGCACCTCTTATTGATAATGATACTTCCCCTTATATAGGAACTTACATTGTAACACGATCCTAAAATGATTGCAGAAAAACAGAGCAACAAGTTCTAACAACTTGTCCGAGAGACTCGGCCTCTTATTGACCAATTACACAAAAACTAATTGACTAAATCAAACAACTAACTGACTAACTTATTGAATTTGCACCAACAAATTTCAGATTGATTAACCAAAATCGAAAATATAAGAGATTTTTATGAGGCAGCATATTGATAAACCAAAATCCAAAATATCCATTAACCTAACATATATAAAAGAAAACATGAAAATCTTTTGCATAACGCAAACAAACCTAACAACAGAGATGATGGTAGTGATTTATCAAATGTACAATCGCATATGGGAAGAGATGATCTTGTTGGAAAAATTAAATCAATTAAATATATTTAGAAAAGTGTGTCAAGACTAAATTAAACATTAGACCACTTCCATTGGTAGAACCCCTAATGGGGTTCTTAGCTTAATTTTTTGAATAAATTTTGATCATTTTATTTTAAGAACCTCTAACCAAGAAATCATGTTTTGTAGCCTCCAATGGTGGAACTCCTAATGGGGTTCTTAAAAAAACAAAAAAAAATTTTAAGTAGAATATATTTTGTTTTAATTTTTAAACATATAAAATGTTGTAACAACTTAAAAAGTTTTTAATTTCATAAAATTTTAAACATACATGACATTAAAGCATTTTAAACATAGATTTGCAAATCATAAACCGGAAAAACGATTAGTTGTAATCTTGATTTGTGCCAAATTTGTGCCATATATGCTCAACTAAATCAGCTTTCAATTGTTGATGCATTGTTCGATCACGAACTTGATGGTCGTCAACTGCATCAGCCGCACAACCATATGTCATCATACGAATGGCTGTTGTTGACTTTTGTAGTGTAGAGAGACCGAACCATCCAGTAGCATCTTGTCTTTGTTGAAAGAATGGAAATTCATTGGAGAGTCGATCAACAATACGGATGAACAAGGGTTTGTTCATTCTAAAACGGCGTCGAAATATAGAAGGAGGGTATGTTGCACCTTCTTTGAAATAATCGTTCCATAAGCGGTAGTGTTCTTGTTCACGATCTCTTTCAATGTATGCTCGTTTTTTCTTTGAATGTGTTGCTTCCTCATGATCACCATAATTATTCAACAGATGCTCGAAAGTTTGATAGATAACTTGATCAAACTTTTCATCAATCATTTCGTTGAAAGAATTACGAGAAGAAGATGACATTTTTTTGTAATAGTTTTGAGAAAGCTACCAAATGAATTACTTTTGATTGTCAAAATTATTTGAGAGAAATGTAGCAAAAAAAAGAGTGTAAAAATCTATGTACAAACCATTATGACTTATATAGGAAATTATGAAAGACTCGACATCTAAAATTTGTGGTGTAAAATCATTCACATATTCAAATCATTCACATCTTCCTTTCACGTGTATTTGTTATCTTCTCTAGACTTGCCATCTTCCTTTCACATGTATTTGTCTTCTTCTTCAACTTTCCATCTTCCTTTCATGGGTATTTGTCTTCTTTTTCAACTTCTCATCTTCCTTTCCCAAGTGACTCACCAATTCTTTCAAAGAAGAAACTGAGTTCAAGTCATCAAATGAAACTTGACATCAGTTACTCTGTATCTATAAACCAATGCAAAAGAAGAAAACCGACATCATTTACTATGTAATCCATCAGCACAAAAACAACACAGGACAAGTGACTATAAACCAATGCAAAGTGACTCAACACAGGACATCATTTACTCTGTAATCCGACATCATTTACTCTATATCTGTTTCCAAAGAATAGAATATATCCATTCTCTGCGTCTGCATAAACAACAGCAATAACTTTGATTCAAAGTAATGAGAGAAAGTAAAGTGACTCAACAATTCTTTCCAAAGAAAATACAAAGAGCCTTCAGATTTAACCATAAAGTATTTCAACAACAAAATCCTTAATAACTAACAAGAACATCATACAAGATCATACAAGAGGATAGATAAGATACCGACATACAAGAACATAACCTCAAAAACCAACAATTGCGATAAACATACAACATATACTGTCGACTAACATAAAACATCATTATCAAGATAACTTCCAACTAATTAGCTTGACAATATGTCAGTAATTATTATTTTCTTTAAAGCCATTTCTATTTCATCTAGTGGCTCTGTCTTTGAAAGGAGGCTGTCAAGTAATTTATGCTTGCTTTGCTTTGAAAGAGAAGCTTAGCAAGCATAAATTACTTGACAGCCTCCTTTCAAAGACAGAGCCACTAGATGAAATAGAAATGGCTTTAAAGAAAATAATAATTACTGACNAATAACCTCCGTAGCTTAACACATCCCATAACTCTTCAATTCTCTCTTTCCTTCTCCTTTTAACACACACAGAAACTAGAATATGGATTCTATAGATCCATTTACTCACCCTTCAGGCTTCATGGATCTCTTACACAGTCAACAAGAACCCAATCCTAATGAAAGTGTTTCACCAAGTATTGAACTTGGTGAATCCGGAGTCCCTGTTTATAGTACCCAATATTCTTATGCTCCAAGTCAAGGGGAAGACACACCTAAAGAGAGTAGATCAAAAAGGAGTAAGTGGTCACCCAAAGAAGATCTTGTACTCATCAGTGTGTGGCTAAACACAAGCAAAGATCCAATAGTTGGGAATGAGCAAAAAGCGGATGCCTTCTGGAAACGCATTACAGCTTATGTTGTATCAAGTCAGAAGGGAGCTTGTATGAAAAAGAGAGAGGCAAGTCACTGTAAGTAAAGGTGGGGTAAGATAAATGATATAGTATGCAAGTATGTTGGCTGCTTTGAAGCTGCAACAACTCATAAGGCATCCGGGCAGAATGATAATGATGTTATCTTCAATGAGCACAAGAAGAAGTTCACATTGGAGCATACGTGGAGAGAGCTTAGACATGATCAGAAATGGTGTGCTTCTTCATCTATTAAAGAGAGTGGAATGGGAAAAAGAAGCAAGTTAGATGATGGTTCTGCACAGTCTTCAAGCTAAAACCCACTAAGCCATGGAGTTGATGAAGCTATGGCTCGTCCACCCGGTGTTAAGGCTTCAAAGGCCAAAGCTAAAAGGAATNTCTTTAGGTGTGTCTTCCCCTTGACTTGGAGCATAAGAATATTGGGTACTATAAACAGGGACTCCGGATTCACCAAGTTCAATACTTGGTGAAACACTTTCATTAGGATTGGGTTCTTGTTGACTGTGTAAGAGATCCATGAAGCCTGAAGGGTGAGTAAATGGATCTATAGAATCCATATTCTAGTTTCTGTGTGTGTTAAAAGGAGAAGGAAAGAGAGAATTGAAGAGTTATGGGATGTGTTAAGCTACGGAGGTTATTTGACAGAATCGAAGAAGATCGGATCGTTAATATCTCTGCTTCGTTTAGTCTCTGTTTTGATGTCTGGAGGATAATGCTCTGTTTTTGGTTTTCTATTCCTCTACTCTTTGTTATTGGTTTATTTTTTGCTATATCAAAAATATAATGGCACGGATCTTACGTAGTGGCCAGGCTAGTGTGTGATAAAATACCTTCAATAAATATTTCCTCGTACTTGAGTCTTGATCCGTTCGGCCGATGTGATCTGAGGTACTGGTCTCGATTTAGAAACTTTGGCACGTTTGGATTTGTTCGCAATTTCATCTGAATTGTATGCGTTTCATCTTTTGGGGTTTGTATAGAGTGAATCGCTTACCTCTTTGGTATTTCATGATTCGTCTTTCTGTTTTACTAGTGTTTTGCGCGTCATAACCTGAGGACTATGCTGACGACGTTTGAGACAAAGAGTGACACAGTTAAGGGCCTGTGCTTCCACACCACAAGGCCATGGATTCTCGTGAGTTTGCACAGTGGTGTGATCCAGCTGTGGGATTATCGTATGGGGGCGTTGATCTATACGTTTGACGAGCATGAGCATGTGGGATTATATCCGCACGGTGCAGTTCCACAGCGAGTACCCATGGATTTTGAGTGCTTGTGACGATCAGACTATCCGCATATGGAACTGGTAATCACGCACTTGTATTTCTATCTTGAGCGGTCACAAGCATTATGTTATGAGTGCTTCTTTCCATCCTAAAGACGATCTTATCGTATCAGCTTCCTTGGACATAACTCTCGGTGTTTGGGCTTTTGTTAGGAACAAGAGAGTATCCTTACGTCATGTCGTAGGTCATGGAGGAGGAGTAAACTGGGCTTCTTTTCATCCTACTCTGGCGCAGAAGATCGCAAAGTAAAAGTCTGGCACATGAATGGTATTAATTAAGATTCATATGCAAAAATTTCACATGCCTTCATTATGGATTAATGATGTCTTTCTTATCAATATCATTGCAGAAACTCAAACCTGGGACGTGGATACATTTAAAGGCCATATGAATATGAATAATGTGTCATCTGTTATGTTCCACAGAAAACAGGGCATAATTGTCGCTATCTCTGAGGATAAAAGCATCCGTGTCTGAGATGCTACCAAGCAAACTGAACTCGAGACTTTCCACCGCCAACATGATAGATTCTGGATTCTAGCAGTTCATCCAGAGATGAATCTAGTGGCAGCAGAACATGACAGTGGTATGATCGTCTTCAAGCTTGAGAGAGAACGTCCTGCATTTGCTTTGGCTGGTGATTCCTTATTCTATGCCAAGGGTAGGTTTTTGCGCTTCTATGATTTCTCATCACAGAGAGACTCACAAGTTATTCCTATAGGACGTCCTGGTCCTGCAAGCTTGCACCAAAGTCCAAGGACTTTATCTTACAATCCCACAGAAAATGCACTTCTAATCTGCTCTGATATGGATGGCGGTACTTACGAGTTGTATATGATGCTGAAAGTTAACATTAGCAGTGACTTTGTGCAAGAGGCAAAGAAGGGGACTGGTGGCTCTGCAGTTTTCATATCCCCAAATCGGTTTGCTGTTCGTGAGAAAAACACCAATCAAGTGTTAGTTAAGAATCTTAAGAACGAGGTGGTTAAAAAAGGTAGCCTTCCAATACTTACTGATGCCGGGAATGGAAATCTGCTTTGCAGATCTGAGGAAAAACATGATTATTACCATTGATGCAACATAATACATTTTAGTGAGTTAGGAGACACTTTGCCCTCAAGGCAAAACTCCGTTGCTTCTATTGCCCCCAACCCCTGTTATGTGTGGAGATGATTGGCCTCTTTTTGGAGTTACCAAGGGAATATGTGGAGGACGACTTGAGAATGAAGAAGAAGATCTAGAATAGGGACGTGCAAGTCAAATTTTTGAAGATGCATAAGTAGCTAATGAGAACGATTAATATAAGGTGGATGGGAATTTGATTTTGAGGACTTAGAATTACCAACGTTGCTTGACACAATTATGTATATCCAGTGTTTTTGAGGCTGTTTCGTGTTTTGTGAACACTGGATATATGTTTCTAATAAAGAAAAAAAAGCGAGCAAGGCCACACCCATTCTCTTTAATACTATTCAATTTAATGTTTTAACTCTCACACACACACACACAGCTACTTCGAGATTTCTGGGCTACACTGGCGATCCTTGACTCGCTCTTCTTCTGTACTTCTTTAAATGGGCTGCATATCACTTCACGTGCCCATTAAGCCTTTTTCTCGCCTATTTATTAGTGGGCTTCTTAACGTGGGGTGAAAACCCTCCTCCAAGAGTACTTACTTTTGTTTGCTATATTTTTCCGTTTGGTGGGATTTTAGAATGATGTATTTTGTTTGCCTTTTTGATACATCATACATACATAATCAAAGATCAAATGTCACATTCACTCACTATACATACACCAAAGGGTCTACGAGTGAAGTATACGCCCTCTGTCGAATGTTTGTTTATATCTTTAACAAGTCTCTATACCAATTTTTATTTTGATTTACAAATAACATCTGCAATTTTGAATGTTTTATTATTTGAATATTTTATTATGAACAGATATATATATGTGCAGTTGACGTCGAACGTTGTTACCCACCTTCAATATTTTCAGATTACATACATGTATGTATTATTATTATTAACAAAAAAAGTGGACATTTATAGCTTTTTGGCCATTTTTACTCTTCCTTTTTTATTTTTTAACTAACAAAATTGACTGAAAGCGACTTAGCATTATTGATAGAATAATCTGGTCCACCTACAATATGCACACTAAAAGAGCATAGTTATCAGATTTAGCTCGTTATTATATATACTAAGAGACGGACTAATCAGGCTCATTACAGCAAATTTATGGGTGTGTGACATTCAACCTTTCAACGTCATTTTATTTCCACCAATTACATAATTCCATTTCTGCCTATCCAATTTACCCTCCAATGTCACAAGAAAAAAACTCTCGAAAACGAGACTATAAAATTTTCAATTGACCTAATATTGAAATTAAAATCTTAACAGGTGACAAAGGAAAAAAAACGGGTAGGATTCAGTTTGGTTCGGTCGGAACATTAATCACATCACACATTTTGAAAAGGAACCGAGTCAACTCAGTGACCCACCATCTGATTGGCGGATAGCTTCCAGGCCGAGGTGGCTATGAGAGGCCTAGTGTGCCAATCCAACATAAGACAGCCGTCGCTCTCCTCCACCCGATATCCCTCTCCGCCGTTGAACACAGCCAAGAGCATGCTCGCTTCCGTGAACGCATTCGAACCGAGATGTGCCGCCGAAAACCCGGCAGAACAGAACCGGTTCCTCCACTGATTCAGCGTTTCGTGACGCTCAACTCGGTCAGGCCCATCGCAAGCCACAACGTTGCATATCTGTTTCCCCAAGTAAACCTCCGACATGACCTTGTCTTGACCACTCGGCGCTCCTTCCAACGAGTCAAACAACGTCGAGTAATAATGCAACGACTCGGTAAACCGATCTAAGAAAACCGGACTATTATGGTTTGATTCCTGCTCCACCACAGTAAAAATCTCCGGTTTAATCTGATTCACGACTCCAAGAACCTTATCGATCGCACCAGGTCGTCCCAAGAGCTTGTGCAGCTCGAAAACAGAGTTAACTGCAACGGACTCAATCTCAGTTGGTCTAAGCTCAAGCATCGAGGCATCGAGATCAGCTAAAGTATTGGCGACAAATCCTCTGTACTCGAACTCCACGTGAATCGCCTCCGCTAGATGAGCCAGGTTACACCCAACTTCGTGAAGATAATCGAAATTACCCGGTGCCGGAGGACCAATTCCGGTTAACCGGAAAATCGGAGGACCTTCAGGTCGGAGAGCGAGAGCCTGCATGAGAGCTGGCCATTGAAGACCCTGAGTCATCGAGAAATCGATAACGTGAACTCTTTTCTTGCCCTGAAAAGCTTCGAGGATGGCTTGATTCGCCGTGAAGTGAGCGAATTTGAGGTACGGACAGGTCTCGTAGAAGTGCATCTGGAGAGTATCGGAGAGTGAGTGGTCTATCGGACTCCGTGACGGAGACAGGTGGTAGATCCGCCGCGCTAGAGCTTCGGCGAAATAGGTAGCGACTTTTCTCATCGCTCCGACTTGAGATACGGCTAAGAATCCGATTTGCTTCACCAGAGCTTCCGCTAGAGTCAGATTCTCCTTCTGCACGGCTTCGGCACACGCCAAAAGCGTGTGAACAAGACGCACACCGTTCTCCTGCGAGTCCACCACGACTACAGCCCGAGTTGACTCGGCCGTTGTGCCTGCAACTCCGTTTCTCGTCGCCACCGTCATAGAATCTGAGCTTGAGCATTTCAAACGCTTGTTCGAAGAAGAAGAAGAATCGATAGCGACTTGATTCAAAATCGCGTCACCGGGAATAGCTTTCAGATCGTAATCGGCGTTAGAAGTCGGAGGATTAAGGTCGGAAAGCATGGAATCAAGCCACGAGTAAAGCTCCGATGGATTGTAGTGTACGGTCTCCGTAGCGAGCTGAGAAATATCGTCTTCTTGAACATTTGACATCATTACTTCAAGCTGCTCAAGCTTCTGAGCAACCTCCGCCATTTCTGATGACCTCACCTTGTAACCAAGCACAGCCAAAAGCTCATCCATGCCGTTACCGTCTTCTTCTTCTTCTTTCATCATCGTCTTGTGTTCTTGAAAAAGATGATGTTGATGATCTCTCTTCATGTTGATATTGGAGTTCTCAGATCGATCTAAAACCTTCCTTGAATGTCGGATCTAGGTTTTGCTTTTTAAGGGATGGTGAAGAATCTTTCGCTTCAGGGATTGGTTGGGACTGCTTGGATTTTCACTCTACTAACACTTCTAATTATCACAACAAATAAATTGTTGTATTTTAAATAATTGTTATTTTTGAGAAGGGAAAAGAATATAAAGCTCGTGATGGGGCTCGATGTCCGATGAATCATGGATCAGAGGGCTAACAGCAACATCTACAGCTCAAAGCGATAAGGCTGAAACACACACCCAAATTAGTGTGTATATATATAATATATTAGTATGTATATTGACTTTTTATAAATATATATATATATTTCCTGCATTGTGCAACGTTTTATTTTTCCTTGTTCTAAATCTATAACCAGATGGAAAATAAAACTTTATAATTTATATGTTCATACAATTTTGATAACTCAAAAGATTGTCATGCAACCAGTAGTTTTGTTGGTTGGTTTTTGTATGATTGTATCTTTTGAACAAAAATACAGATATATTTTTTTAAAAAGGTGTTAATATATTACTATATTTTTAATTTGTTATTAAAATAAATGTAACTTTTTGTATTGTAAAGTAAACCATCATTAACCCCACTATTGATTTAACAGAATAATTAATATAAAACATTATTTTTAGATTTCATCGTCAAAGGCTTAAATGTAAGAGAAACTCTTTTGATAAAAGATCTGGAAATTTGAAAAATCCCTTGGTGTTATCGGTGGGGAAGGATAAGAACTTACCTTGTCATTAAATTTGAGATATAGAAGACTTTATATTGGTTCTTTTGTATGGAGATCTAAAGAAGCTTTTCCAGAAGCATGATTAAAATTCTACTAAAAAGCTGAAATGAGTTTCGTCATATTGTTTTAGTGCCTTATGCTTAGCTTCCTTTGTAATAATGTTGCCATGTTTCGAGGAAGGGGGTAGAAAAAGTAAACAGCGAGAATAAAATACAACATAACACAGTAAATATCATTATATTATACCAATAAAACTTACCTCCATTTTAAAAAAGGTGTATATGTTTTAAGATTTTCACATATTTTTTTTTTAAAAGTAGATGAAACCAAAACAAATTTAAATATTAATTTAAACATAAAATTTTGAAAATCTCCATTTTGTGAAAATACTAACTGTAGTACCACTTAATGTTTTCTTTTTGACGTTAATATTTTATTGTATTCAACTATTTCGTGAAAATCAGAACTGACAGCATGTGATGACTCCACGTGTAAAAGGGTCCCACAGGCCATTGTCGTGAACTTACCGTACGCCATTGAAACTGTGGTCCCTACAATCCATGTGATGATTACACGTGTCTACTCTTTTATACGGTAGGCCCTGAGGCCTTTCCCACCGTTGACGGCCGTCGTATGGACCATCTCAATTACCGCTCCATGGTTACACTTACATGTTCTAATTCTCTGTTACGTCTTTTTCTTGATTTTCAAATTATTTGTTTATTTTTGAGCCACTTCACATTAATTTATCAGATGCATAATGAAATCATGGATTGTTTCTATGCATATATTATTGAGAATGTATTGACGCCAAAAATTTGCACGTGAAAATATTATATCTCTAAAGAAACATTTACCGAAGACTGCAGTAGGTATAATTTACCAGCAAAGAAGAAAAATACATCCATAGTTTCTTACTTGATTGCTTATCATCTTCCTAGATATCAAGTACTCTCGCTAATTAACAAAGAAAATAATGCGTTCATTGATTCCTTCTTTCTTATAGTAGAAGACAACAATTGAAAGTGGTGTCATATCAATGTCATGAAAAAACAGTGTGCTTTTATCTCATAAATAACTTTTTTCTAAAGAAAAATAAAAGCCAAGCTATTTGTTGTCTGTTACTTTAATTTCAACTTAAGAAAATAGGCATTTAAGGAAAAATGAATTCTCTTGGTTTTATAAAATTATTTTGTTTTATTTGAATAATGAAAAAAGTCTCCACTATTACCAAATTTAAAATACCTGTTTTCACAGTATTCGTATAAAAATTACCTGGTTTGTAGAAAATTTAATAGAGAACTATGTAAATGCGATACATATATGCTTAAATACATCAGCAGTCATCACGAAAGAGATGGACCAACAAATGTGAATTGCCAAAAACTGATGTGAGGTCAGTGAGACCCACTTGTCGGTGTTTACTGTTAAGAGCAACTAAATTTTGCATGAATATCAGGATTATAGTTACTCTTTATTTTTGCTTTCTTCAACTGATTAACATTAAGTAACATGTTTTGTGTCTGGTAGTGACATATTTAAGTTGTTACTTGGGAAATATAAATATTGTTCTTTAAAAAAAAA
>VBRH01000077.1:22109-44936 GCA_014578085.1 Cardamine resedifolia
AAAAAAGATATAGATATTGTTAGAAAACATTGGGTAGATACTTAGGTGTAAATGAGGGATGAAGTTGAAATGGGTTGATTGAAGGCTTTGGTTTCTATATCAAATGATTCAAATCGGACCGTAACATTTTGTGAGAGAGCGCGTGACGTACGAACCAATATATTCGCGTGGTCGAAGAAAGGTACAGCCAGCCTGGACACGGGTCTTCGAAGCATGAAAGTTAGCGTTCATCTGTTACTATCGTCGATCTGGTAATCGTAGCGTACGATCAATTCTGGTCCACCCACGTGGCGTTCGTACCGATGCCAAAATAACACCGTATCCACCATCTACGCCTTTCCGTTACGAGTCTGTATTCTGTAACATTTAAACTTTAGTTACGTGTATAATATTTCTTCTTTCTACTAAGCAAAGTATTGTATTGTTTTTTTTTTTTATAAAGTGCAAAGCAACGTATTGTTTTGTTATACATAAACTTATCTTGTAGCTTTAAAATGTTATTTATTTAATATTCATGTGTTTTGAAGTGGTACGTATTAAATTGTTGAATCGAATTTTGTACCAGAGAATCAGAGATATTCGAATGGCCATAGGAATAAATCGGACGGTCAGACAAAACATGATATTTTTTTCACTCTTGCTCAAACCTTCGTACGCTGAAATTATGAAATACTAATACGTGTCATGAGATTCGTATGTCTCAACTTTTTTTTGTTTTTGATAAAAACGTATGTCTCAACTTAATACTTAGGTTTTAGGCTCCATACAAGATGAGTAAAAGATTAACATGAGGTAAACGTAATTTTATGGTTTGGGTAATTTATCCGTTATGCATCCAAACCGCCTTATTTGCTTCTATCATGAGTAAGGAGGAGTAAATTAATTTACTTGTGTAATCTTTTTTTAAAACAGATGTATTAGAATTTGTGTAAAAGTTTTAATTTATCTTGTATTTATCTTTTTAAAGTGATATAATAAATTTGTTTATAGCTTAGGACTAGTGGTTAGTTTGAAAGATAACCAACCAATATCTCATTAAATTTCATATCGTTTCATTGTCGTTTTATTATTTAATCGCTTTCATATTTTATTTAAATTATCTAGTCTCTTATAAATTTTAATGAGGAGAAAGTAATTTTATGGAACGTAATTTTATGGTTTGGGTAATTTATCCGTTATGCATCCAAACCGCCTTCACAAATCGAAGCACGGGTGAGTAATCTGAAGTACTTTAATTGGAGACATTAAGCGCATAACTAATTTACATTTTAACATTTAAAGAAGATAGTAAATATAGAGCCGGCAAATCTGGAACTGACTGACACAAGGCGCCGTGCGATGTCCTTGGGGTGGGGGAATATACAAACATAATGGTGTGAGACCATACGCACGTGTCTCTACATCGAATATCACATGGACTCTTGCTTCGTTTTTGATATTATTATTATTTTTGGTTAACATTCGTTTTTTTAAATATAAATATAGACCAGATTCATGAATCTCTCTCTATATAGACTCCGACGAACTTGCCCATGCGAAATTCACATTTGCATCATGATGTCAAATTTTAGAACTATATACGGCATTAGCGGCTAACTTGGGAAATGGGAAAAAGGGATAAATAAACATATTGATTATACGATTTCTATTTTCTACTTTTATTATTAGTCACATAATCATAAAACCGTTATTTAGTTTATTCATTTTGTATTATGTGAGTTTAGTGAAAAAATAACATAGATATTATTATTTATTGTTTACAATAATTTGTTCACTGTTCTGTTTGTAATTTCTACATGTATTTTTTTTTACATTTTTATTAGATTTTGATAAAACATTATATAGATAATATATATACACTGTCTAAGAAAAGTACGTGAAACAATAATAACCAATACTTTTTGTAAAAAAAAAAAACAATAATAACCAAGAAAGATTGTATCAGTGTTTAAAGAAAGAACACAATACTCCATATCGAATTGGTGTATTTATGATATTATTATCTTCTCGATTCACGTACACATCGGAAGGCGTGAGGAGAAGCAACATATTTGCTTCGATCATTCCACCAAAATACACAAAAACCAGTTGCTTCTGCTCACCAATAAAGGTTTGCTTGGCGGCTTATCACGTGATGAATAAGAAAGAGGTGTCCTTGTTTCTATTCCACTTACCCATTTACTTACATGAAAAAAAACGGAAATCAATTATTCAATTCTATATGCAAGTCGTATACTCCCTTTCTTCCCAGTTCCCATATGGGTTACAACAATTCTTAGACCTACTGTTTAATGATATATTACAATACTTCTTAATTACGTCCTTTGACTAACATTATATTCCCGGCTATATCATGAGTAAAAGCTATACGTAATTTAAAGTACCACGAATTGAATGCATACGGATAAGAAAAAGAAAAAAAAAATGTGTCAGGCCAACATGCATATGGATAAGAAAGGAACGATGTTAACCAGCCACAACGCCTACTAGCATTGTTTGGTGATAGTATCGTTAAAACATCTGTCGTCAAATTTATCATTGTTTCAAGTTTATCATCAAAATGCTCACAAAAAAATATCCACTGACAATTGTCAAATTTAAGATAACAACAAATATTATCATGTTAACACATATGTACTTCAATTTAAAGTCTTCTGATTCAATTCAGAAAAAAAAAAAAAACAGCTAGTTTTATTTAAATGGTGTGTATTAATTTCACTTTGTGTTATCATATATTCATATGGGACTGGAATCAGCCCGATTATTTTTCTTTTTTTTGGCTATCGGGGTTACGACAGAATAACAACAAAAATTGTATTTCTACCTCATGGACTCGTAGATTACTACAATACTACTACATGCATTAGACACGAAGTGCAAAACTAGCAGAGTTGGGATCAAAAGACTTAAAGAGTTTGATGGGCTTGCTGGCTGGTGCGTGAATCATAGGAGTCATATGATAGGACTAGTCTTGGCCTAATATATACTACTAAATCAATGGGCTTGGATTTGATCCATTACCAAAGAAACCAAAAAGTAAAGGAGTAAACGTAGGAGGGGAATATGGTGGTGACAGGTGACAACACATTTGTGCTGATTCGGTAAAGCTACATTCATATCGGTATAGTTATATAACAATCCAATGAATTGACGTAGGAGGAGAATATGTTGACAACTACATTCACTTTGTAAATGACCTCTTACAAGTTACAACTTATAAAATGAAGACTAAACTAATATTCAATCAACCAATCGAAAATGTCAAAGAGAGTATTAATATAAGTATTGCTGCACCTATAACTCTATGACTATGTTTCTGTCCCCCACCAGCGTTGGTGCCTTGGTGGGTGATGCTTTTCCATATAACTTCTTTGGTAGAAAAATGGACCCATAAAAGAAAAACTTTTGCTTTTGGAAAAAGACAACCCCACTTTCATTTTTTTTTTGTATTGAGGATATAAGAGAAATTGCATCAGATACCAATGTGTTTTAAAAAAATTATTTCTCTCTTTATAACACTATTTCATTTTTACTGTTATAATTTTCGGACGGTTATACTTTTATACAAATTAATATATAAATTAATATAAATGAGTAGATTTGTTTTAATGTTGCTAATACAGAATTGCTAATATATTTATTACCATGTGAGATAAAAACAAAATAAACCTTTAACATGTTAAGAGTATAGATAATTTGTTATGTATATAGTTATCCATATTTATATAATGTAATATATAATTTACCACGTTAAAAAATTAGATAACTCAACATTATATATTGTATCTTATTATTTTATTTAATTCATTATTATAATACATATGGTATCGTATAATATGTTAAATAAAATGTTATATGTGTATTTACATCATGTATGAGGTTTAAACATTTTAACATGTAATAATCATATATAATTTGTTAAAGAAAACTGTAACACTTGTTAACACTTAATTGGTTTAACACATTATAATTAAATTATCTTATATCTCGTTAAACAAATATTTAATATGTAAATTAGTTTAATAAAATTATATAACCATCAAAAAGAATATGTGTAAGGAACATTGTAATATTGTTAATACTATAATGATATATTAAAATTTTTTTTAAAAAACTTGTGTTTTATAAAGTGTAAGAAATTATTTAAAATTATACTAAATAACTTACTACATTGTGATAACATTATATATTTGAATTAAAAAAACATTAACAAAATCCATAACAAAATGACAAAATCCTTAACAATTATATATATATATAACCATTATATATTTGATGTTAACAAAATAATTATCATTTAAAATTAGAGCTGATTTGTTTCAAATATTTGATCGTTATTAAAAATTTTAACCACTAAGATTATGTTAGGGGTATTTTGGTCAGAATAAAAATTATAACGAGAAAGAACTAATTAATTAAAAATCATCACCACATTCTTAATTTTTATTTATATGTGTATTATGAGCTATATAACTCATGATATAATTGATATATACGTCCGATGATTACCACGGAATAAATAAAAATTGATAAAGTGAAGTAAAATTTAAATATCAAGGACGTTACTTTTCAACTTAAATAGACAAATTAAATTTTCTTTATATTGTTTATAATTTCTTAATTTAACACACTTTGATATCAAAATTTGAACGTGTCAATTGATTAGTATAGTTTTAAAATCACCTTTTAATAGTTGAACTGTGATAATTAGGTTGATAAAGAAAATTAATATAATGAAAAGTTATATGGTACAAATGTTGTTCAAGAATAGATTCGATTCAAAATCGAGTCAAATAATAGTGTCTCCCTTTGATAATTCCGCGGCAAGCTTTGCGTCTGAAGTAATTTAAGAATCACTTTTTCTCATCATTATTTTAAGAAAATCATCAACTAATCCGTTAAGTACCAAAATGTCATAATTATTATAATTAAGAATGAGGCAAGAAAAAAAAAACACAGAAGATAGGAGTAGTAGTTAAAAAGTAATAATAATAAAATCCTATTTTTTGCAATTTCTCAAATCAAAATACAAAATCAATTAAGCAAAATCAGTCGAATCAGGAAACAAATAGTAAAAGATGGGACGAATCCAACTTTCCCCTCTTTTTGCTCCTTTTTTTCTTCCTTTTTTCTTCTCAGTCTCTGCGCCTCTAGATTTTTTCTCGGAGGATTTCCCGGGGATAACAATCAGAGAAGTTTCGAGAGAGATCTAAACGGCTATTGCGTAGTTTCCGATGGGAACGCTTCAGTCATGGAGAAGAGCATACGGAGCCTTAAAAGACACCACCAAAGTCGGCCTTGTTCGAGTGAATAGCGATTACGCCGTACGCACCTTTCGATTCCCTTTTGCTTTGATTTTTTTTTTGTTTCTGCATTTCAATCGAATTTTTTATATCTTCAATCACCTGAAGTAAATCTCTCATAGATTCGAGTTATGATCTTTGCGTAATTTCGTAATTTCAGGATTTAGATATTGCCGTAGTGAAGGCTACTAACCATGTCGAGTGTCCTCCCAAAGACCGTCATCTCAGGAGTATGTGATTGCTTCTCATTTATTTTCTCGGGAATTTCTCAGATCGTAGCATTTGTTTATTGGTTTTTTTTTTTATTCTCTAATCTGAGAATTGTTGCAGAAATTTTCGTTGCAACATCAGCAACTCGGCCTCGAGCAGATGTTGCTTATTGCATTCACGCTCTCTCCCGACGATTGCATAAAACTAGAAATTGGACGGTATCGTTTTATCCTATGTTGATGACTATCTGAATTTATGATATTCAGTGGTTGAGTGTGATTCTATGTGTTCTCTTTCATCCTCTGTGTTACTAGGAGTTAAAGTTGTTCTGAGAGTTTTGAATATTAGATGCTCTGATGATTTT
Source organism: Cardamine resedifolia (assembly GCA_014578085.1). Classification (NCBI taxonomy): domain Eukaryota; kingdom Viridiplantae; phylum Streptophyta; class Magnoliopsida; order Brassicales; family Brassicaceae; genus Cardamine; species Cardamine resedifolia. The sequence goes on from VBRH01000077.1 coordinate 27,987, forward strand.
TAAGGATCGATTCTGTTTCTCAGTCATTGTTTCAAATTGGTGTTCAGAACTGTTTCTGGATGTTAATAGTCTATGGACTGTTGGCTATTAGATTTTAGTGTTTTGTGTGTATTTTTGTTTCAACAGGTTGCGCTAAAAGCATTACTTGTTATACACCGGCTTCTTAGGGAAGGAGATCCGACATTTAGAGAGGAGTTATTGAATTTTTCGCAAAGAGGACGCATTCTGCAACTTTCTAATTTCAAGGATGACTCAAGTCCAACCGGTGAGTCCTTACTGCTACATTCATGGATGGACCTATGTGTTTTAGAGGTTCCTTCAAGGTTTCTGGATAGAGTTACCGCGGATTATATATTTGCTTTCTGCCTCTCACAGCCTGGGATTGTTCATCGTGGGTACGCACTTATGCATTATTTCTTGAGGAACGGCTTGAATGCCATAGAGTTCTTAAATATGACATTGAGGCTGAACGTCTTCCAAAACTTTCCCCAGGGCAGGAGAAGGTATCAAATTTTACGATTACTTTCTTTTGTGGCCTCACCTACCTCCTATCCTCTCTGATGGTATTCGATTTTGGAAATTGATTGCTAGGGGTATAGCAAAACAAGGGATTTAGATTGTGAAAAACTCTTGGAACAGTTACCAGCTTTACAGCAGCTTCTGCATCGTCTCATTGGTTGTAAGGTGCTTATTTGATGTCATTTTCTGAGTTGTGCACTACGTCTCTGTAAAGCCCATAATAGTTTCCATTTTGACATTGTGTTGGAGCAGCCTTCTCCGACGGATGAACTGATTTTTCTCTTTTGACTTTTGCAGCCAGAAGGTGCTGCTAACCACAATCATATCATACAGCATGCACTTGCTCTGGTACGTTAAACTATTCCTGGGCAAATAGCTTACATTTTTACGTATATCCTTAATTCTTAGTGCCGTGTCAAATATATTCTATCTGGAAAGAACTGCTTGAATTAAGTTCTTAAATCTTTTTAAAAATGTATTTTCAGGTGTTGAAGGAGAGCTTTAAAGTCTATTGTGCCATCAATGAAGGAATCATCAATCTAGTAGAAAAGGTAGGACCAATTTTTTCATCCCCCAGCTCAGAGTTACTCTCTCCCTCCATGTGCTCTTTGATTTCTCCCTGATTCATATAATGCATATATTGCAGTTCTTTGAAATGCCAAGACATGAGGCCGTCAAGGCCCTTGAAATATACAAGCGTGCGGGTCTGCAGGTAATGTTGCTGAGTTATTTTCTCTGTTGAGTCCATTTAGATTTCACTTAATTAGGGTTAATCTATCAATGCAGGCTGGCAACCTTTCTAATTTCTATGAAGTATGCAAAGGATTAGAACTTGCAAGGAATTTCCAGTTTCCTTTGTTAAGAGAGGTATATGATAATAGCATGTTTGTTACATTTAAATTTGTAATGGCAGCTATGCAATTATTATGATCTAACTCTATGTTTGTTTTGTCAAGCCTCCACAATCTTTTCTTACAACAATGGAGGAGTATATGAGAGACGCACCTCGAATGGTTGATGTCTCATCTGGGCCACTTGTATGTATACATTTTCTTATTTATCGTCCAAGATAAACCATGGGGTTTTTTTTTTGTAACTTATTTTCTAAAAACTTAGTCCACATACAGCTTCTGACCTATACGCCAGATGAAGGGCATACTTCTGAAGATTTTGAACCTTCTCATGAAGAAAATGAACCATCATTGCCGTCAGATAGTACTGTTGTTCCCTCTGAAGAGACACAACCTCCTTCAGCAGAAACTCCACAGAACATCGTTGATACAGATGATCTATTGGTGAAATATGCTTACTACATATATTTCGATTTTTCTGTCATTGTTATTCTTCTGTCTCTGATTCTGGCAGTGTTATACACAGGGTCTGAATGATGACGCACCTGATCCACTAGCAATCCTGGACCAAAATGCACTTGCTTTGGCCTTAGTTTCCACAGATGGTGAGGTTCTTGGGCTACTACATGCCTTAGTGCTAAGTTTTTCTTTTTGTTTGTCTTTGTACGCGTTTCTTATTCTGTTTCTGTTTCCAGTTGATTCTTCGACGTTTGGTTTTGGTCAAGCAAGAGATTTGGATCCGTCAGGATGGGAGCTTGCCTTGGTCACAACACCTAGCAATGATATATCTGCAGCCACAGAGAGGCAATTGGTAAGATGGATTCTTGTATTGTTTTTGATAATGGCATGCATCAATTACTTGCCAATCATCCTGTTAACATATGCCAGTTTTGGGGATGTTGAATTGAAGTTGTGGCTTCTTAATTATAACCATTTTTGTCTGGAACAAATGCAAGGCCGGTGGCTTAGACACGCTCACCCTAAACAGCCTATATAACGATGGAGCTTACAGAGCTGCCCAACAGCCTGCCTACGGCGTTCCTGCTCCCAATCCTTTTGAGGTCCAAGACCCGTTTGCATTTTCCAACAGCGTTCCACCGCCTTCAGCCACAAGCAACCCGTTCGGTCCCTTCCAGCCAACCTTTCATCAACAACCGCAGCAACCACAGATCCAGGTTACACCAAGCGCTGCAAATCCTTTTGGTGATTTTGAGGAATTTCCAGTAGTCCCGGTTTCAGAACCACATAGCACCACCGATTTTGGAACATTTCCAGTAGTCTCGGTTTCAGAACCACAAAATACCACCAGTTTTGGGGAATTTCCAGTAGCCCCGGTTTCAGAACCGCCAAACACCAGAGGTTCTGGGGAATTTCCAGTAATCCCGGTTTCAGGAGCGCAAAACACCACCGGTTTTGGGGAATCTTCGGTTAGTGCAGGTGCACATCAGCAACATAACAGCAACAACCCCTTCGGCAACACTGGCTTCTTGTGATCCGCATCTTCATATATTTCTCAAATGCTTAATTTGTCTCATATGATTCTATTATTTATGAGTTCTAGAGTGGCATCATCTTCTTTCTTCGAGTCTTGCAAATCTTAGTCTGCTTATAGAGAGAGACTTGAGTGAATATATGGATGTAAAATTTATATTTTCTGTGATGAAAAATTGAAAGAAATAAAGTTCTGTGTTGCATTTAACAAATAATTTGAAATATAATTCGCAAAAAACTCTATTCTTTGTATGACGTTTGTCGTTGTAGTATTGTGCTACACGGAGGTAAATTAGATTCAAATTCGAGGAGAATTACGTCATTTAAGGCTAAAAAGTCGCAAGTCATTCATTTTTTTTTTTTTGTCCACGTCAGTAATCCTGCAGGAGAAAACTGTTATAACTTCACAGCCGTTCGATCCATCCGTATAGTCGATAACCCCAACCGTCCGATGAACTCTACGACTGAATATAATCGATTTTTTAATTTGAACCTTTGATCTTCAATTCTGATGATAAGGAAAACCACTTTCCCTTTTCCCAATTGCTTTTTAAAATCCCTCCGAACACAGATTCTTTTCTTCACCTCCCCACACTTCTTTCTCACACTCTCTCTACGAGTCCACGCTTCACATGGCGTTCGATCTTCACCATGGCTCAGCGACAGATCAGCATTCATCGGAATTTCAGAATCACCAGCCATCCTTCTCTCTCCCGCCTTATCCTCAGGTAAGCCAATCCATGAGATCTCTCAAAACTCCCTCAAATTTTTCGAACTAGTTTTTTAATTATGGTTGATAATTGCGTTTAGATGATAATGGAAGCGATCGAGTCACTTAACGATAAGAACGGCTGCAACAAAACGACGATTGCTAAGTTCATCGAGTCAACTCAGCAAACCTTACCGCCGTCTCACGCGACACTGCTCAGCTACCATCTCAACCAAATGAAGAAGAGCGGTCAGATTCTCATGGTGAAAAATAATTATATGAAACCAGATCCAGATGCTCCGCCCAAACGCGGTCGTGGCCGTCCTCCGAAGCAGAAAACTCAGGCGGAAATTGTCGCTGCTGCTGCCACAGTCTCCTCAGATCCGCCTAGATCTCGCGGTCGTCCACCGAAGCCGAAAGATCCGTCAGAACCTTCGATTCAGCCCAAGGAAAAGATCGCCAGCGGATCTGGAAGACCACGGGGACGACCACCTAAGAGACCAAAAATAGATTCGGAGACGGTTTCAGCTGCTGCTGCGTCGGAGCCAGCTGCTCAGCCAAACGGTGAGCGTAGAGGGCGTGGGAGACCGCCGAAAGTGGTTGCGCCGGTTGGGTGTTGAATTATTCAACTTGAAAGCTTTAGTTACTAAAAATGAAATCTGTTAGGGAGAAACTAGAGAGTGCTTTAGCTTAAGTAATAACTATATTTAGTTTAAGTCCTTTTACTATTTGATTGTAAACTTTGGAAATTCTGTGTTGTTGTGGTTTAGTCCTTTGATGTGATCAGATATAACGTTAGAGATTGTATTATTAGTGTGTGTGTGTGTGTTATGCTTTTGCATCTGTTATGAGGAGTTTAGTTTTCTCTTTGGACAATCACTTCTTTAATTTAATTTTTCACACTTACTAATAAATGAGGGAGGGAAATGTCTATTTAAGTTCACTGCTTAAAGCAGACTTTGAGAGAAGCCAAACTTTCATTATAGATTTTCCCATTTTTCATTTTTCATTAAAGCTTAAGTAGGCTAATTTTAAGCTGCAGTTAGGAGAAGAATGAATCGCTGTGGAATCAGCGCGGGAGTTGAAAATTTCAAACGGGATTCATATAGTAGAAACTTGTGAATAATGAATGGACACTGGTAGCTTTTTGGTAGGTTAGTGCATTGTAGAGATATAATTATCCGCCGTTGTAGTTAAAATTGTCTTCGTGGAGCTGTCCATAAAACTATTTATTTTAGTTTGTAGTATGTGTTTACTTGACTTGTCCGTAGATTATCATTTGTAATAAACACAAAATCAATGATTATTATGATGATGTAACACACAGGAAATATATGAATGGAAGGAATCACTTTCGGATTGATTGACCAGTTGATGACGAAATGATTATCCAACCAACATATTTTCTTATTCCAAACTAACGCCAAGAAAATCATCAAAGGCGAATTATATATACTTCTAAATCCATTTGCATTTAATATTTTTGTACAAGAAATGGTCTATTTATTATAATTTATACATAAAAAGACAAATAATGTATCATATCTAAAAAGAAATCACAACTATAATTGGTTTCTATTAATTGGCACAGTTCATAATAACAAATATATAGCAGAATGTGGATTTGTACATTGGTATCTCCGTGAACAAAAAGGACAAAAAGTCACAAAACCTTGTTTTCGAAAAGATTTGAGTGGGGCACAAATAGACAAACTTAGGGGTCCAACTAAGTCATAGTCAGATGTTTTAGTCATCTCACGGGTTTCAATTCCCTCGATTTATGCCCAATTCATCCCCTATGATCACATCCCTTAGGCCTTATACAAGAGTTTCTAAATATATATATATATATATTGATCACATCCCTTAGGCCTTATACATGAGTTTCTAAATATATATATATATATATATATATTATGTTATTGAATGTAGTTTTAAGAAGAGGTTCTAAACTTCTTCTTTAAGTTTTTAAAAATCGGTTTTAAAGGTTGTTAAACTAGAACTCCCTCTCTCTCACACTTTTTCTATTTTTTTAATTAATAAATCTTCTTAGAACCTCCACTTAAAACTTCTTCTAAAACCTTCAATGGGAGGTGCTGTTACATATATCCAAATTATTCTTCAAAATCATCTATAATTATCTCCATCACTCATATAGTACACCAATATAAACCTAGTTTTTTTGTTTTGTTAAAACCAATATAAACATAGTTACACATACATATATTATATATACTAATACAATCAAACATAGATTAATATATAATTTGAACACACAAACTCGGAGTTCCAACTCAGTAAACTCGATTTTAGAGCCTCAAATACACAGAAACAATAACTAAGCACACTCGTAATATATGATTTATATACAAGTTATATATAACTTCATTTCAAGACCTAGCTCCTAGCTTAGCTAGGCTCCATTGTTTGCGTAAGTGTTAACGAGAGCAAGTGCATTACTCGTGAACCTCTTGATATCGGCGATTCTCTCGCAAATCGCCGTCTTTGTATCTCCGTCTTCCATCCCCTCCGTGATCCCATCCGTACACGTTTCCTCGTCAGTCAACGCCGCACTCATCCACGTCTGCACGTTACTCATCTGAAACCTAAACGCAGGCGCTCCGGGACGATGGTGGTTCATCTCTTGGAGCTGCCGTAGGGAACCACGCATCTGCTCCACCGCGTCTCCCATGTTGGAAACGCAGTCGCGGACGGCGGCGGAGGCGGCAGAGCGTGAGATTTTGGAGAGGTAATTCGCCGTGTGTTTTGCGCGGGAGAGTGAGACGCCGATGGCGAGCTTAGCTAGCCTCGCAGGATTATATTGGACGGCGGAGGCGTAGCCAGCTAGCGACGTGAAACAGACATCTGGATAAAGCGTTGCGTTGCAGCTCGTACGGATGAAATCTAGGTCGTTGGTTGTTGCTGGTGCCGGAGGGAAACGGACGGCTGAGATTGTCCTGAAAATGAAGAGTATGGTGACTAAGTGGAGAACCGTCGTCGTATAAAGCTGTCTTCCCATTTTTCAAGTTTAAAGTTTTAACTCTCTTTTTTTTCCGAGTTGTACATGAGAGCTTGGAGAGTTTATGTAGGCATTGAGGAATGGAGAGATCTTACATGTTTGCCCATTCATACTCATTGTAATCACTTTATTGCCACTAATCATTTTGTCTAGTGTATTTTATTTTATTGTTGGTGTGAAAAAGAAGGCTTGGTAGTTTCACTCTTAGCCGTACCTTAAAAGAAACTGCATACTTTATGGTTATCACTTATCTCTAACATATTAAAATATTATTATTCTCCTATAAAAATCATAACATTTCAGTGGTCGGCAAAAAGAAAAAGAAAAACATAACATTTGATTTCAGTGTTTTTCTTAAAGTTTTGTTGTAAAATTGTAGAAAATAAACGCAAATATATGTGGTAAGAAACCCATTTGCATTTTATGCGTATAAAAGATTTAATTATATATTTAACATGTGGGTATAAACTATAAACACCAATGTCGCAAGTGATATATAAAAAATAATTAAAAAAGTCGGAAGTGAGATTTTGGATGGACTTAGAGCACCTACACCGGTGGGTCTCTCATTTTGAATATCTAAAAATTAAAATATTAATATTTAAATTAAAATAAAAATTGACCAATAAAATTAAACAAATGGTATAAAGTCTTTAATACTATTCAGAAAGCCTCTCTTTTGAGATACGGGTTCGGGTTCTGATAATCTCTCTTCCTTTTTCCTTTTCCTTATTATTATTTAATTTCTATATATTCTTTAAAAAAACACTGATGAATGTGCTCTCGACCACGAGAGAAACGTACGGTGAATATTATGATGGGACTCACCAAAATACGGATGGAGTATGTGGAGATTCGCCTACTCTCATTAATTTTACAAAAGATTAATATATCCGCACGCGTAATTATTAACACGCTACTAATTTTCTCAAAAAGCTCCAACTAATTTAAAATAGATAAATTTTTTAAAATAACACACTTACAGATTTTGTTGCCAAAAATACCACTATTAATTTAATATTACAAAAATACTATCAAAAATATTGGTTTCCAAAAATATTACAAACACACAAATTGATTTTATAAAGTTTATAATTAAATTTTTTGAATTTGGGTTAACTATTTTAGAGAGTTTAACTAAAATTTAAAAACCTTAAATCTTAAATTATGAACCTTAAAAATATTTAGTTAGAGAATTTGTGGTCATAAACATGAAAGTTTTAAAACTTTATAGTTTTTATAAAAGTAAAACATAGTTTAGTGGTATTAATGAGAATTATCCTTTAAAATATTGTCTTCTGTTCCTTTTTTAAATGGACACCTTTTTAGATTTTACTCATTTTAGTGTTGATTAAGAGACGAATATATTACTCCTAAGAGACTCGAATTTTGATATTAGTGGGATTCGAATTTTTATTGGTACTTTCTATAATCATGGGGGGACTATCGATTTGATAATAAGGAGTATAAATTAATAGGGAGTCTAATACATTAAAACTGTTCGAATTATATACGGAAAATATACTCCCTCTGTCTCAAATAGATTGATTTTCTAGGTTTTTTTTCTTATTTCTAAAAGATTGATTTTCTAGATTTTTAAATACATTGTTAGTAATTAATGTTAATAAATTGTAAACTTTCAAAAGTATTAAATGAAAATGTTTAAATTGTTGAATTCTTATTGGTTTATAGATATTGAAAAGTGGTTAAAGTAGAAAGAGAATGTATTTATTATTCAGTATTGATTATTTCTTAATATGTGTGAACTACTCAGAAAATCAATCTTTCTGATACAGAGGGAGTAGTGTTTTAATCTATGCTAAAATATATATATATATATATAAGTAAATGACGCCAAAAAGAGGAGAATTAAATGACGCCACCATCGTTTTAGTAAACTATCCAGACCATGCTTTTTCAGAAGAAAAGTCCACTTTCTGAACATAAAACCAAAAAGAAAAGTCCACTTAAAATGCCACTTCTGGAAAATGAGTGTGTATACGACAGTATATTATAGTGGGGGAGATAGCCGACTCTATACTATTATATATTACATATAACGTTTAAGTCATTCATTTATGTCAAGACAAGACAGATTAGATGCTTGGTTAGGACAACAAATTAATCTCTAATTCAGATATGATTAGTTATAATGAAAATGCATTGTATGAATGAAAAAATGGATTTAGAATTTTGTACTGCAAAGGATAATATTCATATTTATAAATAAATAGTTTTTTATTGTCCAAAAACTTATTGGTTACAAAAACTATTGTTAAAAATAATAATTAATATCGTTTTCATGTTGTTTGTATACTTTTCAAACAAAAAACACAAGTTTTGTATACCGAAATAAGGTAGATTTTAGCCTCTTTGAAATTTCAGTATGGAGAAACTTTTGGTTGTTTGCGTTTTCTAGGTCGACGGCCATTATTTACACAAAAAAAAGTCGAAGGTTTTAGATTAAATTCCGCGAATAATAAGTAAACTGAAGCCCGAAACACTCGTATTAGGCCTATTACTCTAAGGCCCATTTAGTTATGGACTATATAGCAAAGGCTTTCGTTCTCCGCTCAATGCCAATTTAAGTGATGACTATTGTGATGTGTGTGTTCATGTTTTCAAAAGACTGGAAAATTTCAGTTTCTTTTCTTGTCTTTTCTAGGAACTGGATAGGTGTTTCTTTTCTTTTGTTATTCTTTTTTTTTTTTTATAACTAGGATGATCCGGGTCAACGGACACCATGAGCTCCGAGTCAGGTCGCGGAGATTTTTACTCCCTAGTTGATTCTCGAATCAATGGGTCTTGCGCACTGACTAATCCCGGGGAGCGGAGAGCCATGTGACTGCTCCAGTGGCCAAATGAAAATGATAGAGAATTTCGTGCTTGAGGGGAATCGATCTCTGACATAGACCAGCAGGGCAATTCCTCCTCTAGTAATATAATATGTATATGAAAATTATATGATCATTATGTAATTGTAGTGTTAAAATTTTCGAAGATTAGTTTCATCATTTCATTCTACATATCTACTTATTGTCTCCTTTAAATTGTATGAATGCTAAGGACGACGACTTCACCAACATTCTCCCAGTCAACACGTTGTTGTTATTGACATAAAAACAAATTAAAGTGACCAATGAGCTAGCATATAATATATGGTCCATATGTCTAATAATGATACAGACAAAAGAAGCCCAATAAGATTAATGATTATAAATACAGCCACTTAATTCTCCGACTGAAACTTCTATTTCCTTGATTTTGTGTGGGCATATTAACATACAGCAATAACAGCATGTTAATATTTCCACACACACCCTTTTTTTTTATATATCTTTTCATATTCATTAATGATATGAAAAAGAATACATAGAAGTTAGCCCTACATGCATGTCTACTTTAGATACATCACACACCATGCATACACAAAAACTTATTGTTTGAAACTATAAGGATCTTATCATGAAATAATTAACTACTCTTCCCATATACATACTCTAAATTACAAACAGACATGTACCGTATTCTTATCATTTTTGTCGAGCATGATATAATTAACATGTGGATCGCTACAAACGTAGAGAAGGCGACGTGTATCCTTTTTTATTTACCATTTCTTTCTTATAGTAAAACTGAAAATAATGTCCTCCTTATAAATATTATCACTAGGCAACCAGCTAGGCATATTTCACAATCTCTTTCATGTTTAGTTTTATCTTAGTTCCTTTTGTTAGGTGGGAATAATTAACAGAGTGAGTGATGGAAGTTGAAGGCATGGCATGGCAGCAAACCTCAAGCTGACGGCGAATGGTCCACCGGTTTATGCGATTGCTTCTCCGACTGCTCCAACTGTAATTTACTCTTCATTTTTGAATAAACTTGGAAACCATATAGATACATCCATAGTATCATCTCACATAGATATATTAGTTTTATGCTACATTTTTTTAGATTACAAATCTATCAATTGGAGACCAAGTGTGATTATATAATTCCAAAAATAAAGGTTTATTAACTGTTTCAGGTTGTTTAACATTTTGGTGTCCTTGCGTTACTTTTGGCCGAATCGCAGAGATTGTGAACCAAGTTTCCACTTGTAAGTTTATAATCATATCAATTATCAACTGATCGAACAATAACCAAAATCGGTTTGTTAGTGAATATTTAACCGAGAATTAATTTCAGCATGCGGGGCCAGCGGTGCGCTCTACGTGTTAATATCAGTTTTAACTGGATGTGGATGCATTTACTCAGTGGCAGAGCCGAAATTTTATGTTATCGGAGTCAGAAAAAAATATATTAAAAAGTATTTTATAAACTGCTAAAAAAAATCTAAAAGTGTTCACTTATAACTTAAACTTTTTTTATCACTATTTCATTTGTTACTTTTTTAAATAACGTTTTTTGATAAAACAAATTAGATAGTCACTTAAAAATTCATCATCGATGCTATTCCATAGTGAAGTCTTCACAATTTTTATTCAAAAAAAATATATCTCGACGGTTTCAGTAGCAACATGCAAAATCAAAACTAATTTCAAAAGTCTATAAACAAAAAAAATATAAAAAGATACATCTCAATGGGTCATAAATTTACAATCTATACGTGAATTCAACTAAACAAAGTGGGATAAAACTAATTTTTTTATTTTGTCTCTAGATTAATTCATTAATGGGGTCAAATTTTTTTTTTTTATCTGGGGTCATAAAACATTTTCTTTTCTTAACGACATACTATATATTTTTTGTAATTAGTTGGGGTTAGCTGACCCCACTTACCATTGCCTGCCTCCGCCCCTGATTTACTCATGCTTTTACCGAACCAAAATGAGAAAACAATACAATCTTAAGGGTAGCGATTGTGGAGATTGTCTAAAACATTATTTATGCGAGCTTTGTGCCTTAACCCAAGTTTATCGCGAGCTCAAAAACCGCGGTTTTGATGTCCCCCTCGATATTGTTTTAATTTTTTATTATTGTTAATACTTAATTATTTGTTGAATAAAAAAAGTATATATGTCCCTCGATTTGTTTTAATATAACACAAACTAATTTATTAGGATGGCACGGAAACGTTGAACGTCAAAACGCCGGCTTTGCAATGGGTGCCCCAGTTGTGGAGGGCGGCATGATGAGATAATTTTTTAATATTTTAATATTGTGTGTGCTTTGTAATTTTTATATTGTCTGCGCTTTTGTAACTTTATCTTTTATCTTCTTCTCGTCTGCATTTTCTTTGACACTCCTGTTATCTCCTTGGCTTGATATTAGTTTATATATAGTGGGTTTGTGGAAATGTAAGTGTTTTGTTTGTAACCGTTTTATATTGTAATTCCTCATGCATGCATCTGTCCTTTTGTTGTGACTTTGTTAGATGTACATATACTAATTAAGTAAAAAGAGGTGGTTGTAGATAGTTAAGTAGTTTGATTAGTTGGTCGAAGTTCTGAATCTATTTTAATTTGATATATATGTTAAGTTTGGTCGTTGCAAAGTTAATTTACTGTGTGACCCAAGGGTTAGTCGAGATTTTTTTTTTTTTTTTGAAATTGAGAAATTTGTTTAATTTGGCCAAATATATGTATAGGACAAAAATTAAAAGTAATTCTGAATTTATATATTAACTATCTGTACACGTTCAAGATTTTATTATGTATGATGGACAGCTAATATATAGAAAAATAAGAACACTAATTTGCAAAATGATTGGCGGGGACCTGGATAAGAATGATACAATAAAAGATCTTTTAAAATAAATATTCGGTCCAAGATATGAGTCATATACTCATATGACAATGTGAAATTGGAATGGCCACTTGCGTGCCATTAAACATCTTCTACATGACTGTAATTAAAGATAAAACTGATACCGTAGACTTGAATTATTTCTTGTTTTTTTAATCTATTTAAAATTATTATTTTACTTATAAGTTCTAATAGTTGCACCATTTTTTCGCAGAAATTCTAATATTATACTATATGTATCTGCATGGACTGACTTTTTGAATGCTAATTTTATTAGCTTTTATTTTATTTTATAAAGATTAACTTTCACTAGTTCTCAGCCCAATGTTTAGAGTCAGGTATTTAGGATTTTCTTAACGTGTGGATTTTTATTAAGTAAGGATTATCACATGGCTATTTCATGGAAAAGATTTATAAACATTTTAGAAAAGGAGAGATTTATAAACACCTTTAATTTTATTTTAGCCAAATAAATGTAAAACTATAAGTTAGAAAAGTCTTCTTTGTTTGTTTTCCAATCGTGTTGACTATTTAAATGAAAGACTTTTAAATATTTTATTAGAAATTTCAGAGTCACAATTATTATCCTAACTCCATATGTAACACCAAATATAGAAAACGAAGTTGTTCTATAATTGTTGATTGATCTTATAGTTTTTTAAAATATGTTAATAAAAAACAAGGAGTAGTTTATAAGGAGTCCAGAGTCATAATTATCCTTCTATAATTAGACTTTTAGAGGTTCTTAAACAAAAATATATAATTATTTTAATAGAGTTTAGTTATATAGTTAAACTTAATTTTTTATTAAAAATAGACCAATATATGAGAGACATGTGTCTTATGGGGTTTTTATTAAGATACTAGGGGTTTGTCTCTAAGAACCCATCTCTCTCTTTTTTACCCATTGTTCATTATTTTATTAAGAGTATCTAAACTAGATACCTCCAATAGAAATGCTCTAATATGTGGGTACCCATGTAGAGTGCTAAATCTAAAAAATAAAGTTTGTTGCGTGAAAATGATGGAAATCAGTTTTTACATATGTGTATATCTTTTTTAGTTTCTCATATTTCAGTATGCTAATTAGTAATAACTAAACATCATCCGTTACAAAAATAAAATAGATTCCTTATTAAAAAGAAGAAGTAAAAGTCAAGGAAATACACAAGTCATGGCGATGGGCCGATGGCTACTCTTTTTTGTTTGGGTCAACTTTTAGAAGTCGACGGCAACTTTCAAGATAAAAAAACAATTAAGTAACTTATTTTATGATTTAAAAGAGTCGAGGTTGAGAGGAGTAAAGAAAGAATGGAACTCATGTCTTTATAAATACAAGCATCATTCTTCTTTTTTGATATTAGACCTTAAACACGGTTTCCTTACAAAGTTAACATCTATCTATCTCTCTCTCTTTCTCGATGGAAGCTCAACACCTTCATGCCAAGCCTCAAGCTGAAGGAGAATGGTCCACAGGCTTTTGTGACTGCTTCTCTGACTGCTCAAACTGTAATCAAATAAACTCCATTCTTATTTATAATTTCTGTCTTTCCAAATTTACCTAAAAGCTGAAAATTAAACAAGTAATTTATTAAGAAATCTACAATTTATGATTTTATCTATTTTCATAATCACTTTAGACTTTTTATAATATGAAAAAGAACTAACAAAATTTAGTATTTATCTTGCGAAAATGAATGGACAGGTTGTATTACATTCTGGTGTCCATGTATTACATTTGGCCAAGTCGCTGATATTGTAGATCGAGGAGCCACCAGTAAGTTTACTTATTATATAAATCAAGAGATATTTACCAAAAATTAATTATTATATAAATAATTATTGCGGTTAAAAAATGTTTAGCTTGCGGTACGGCTGGAGCACTATATGCGTTGATAACAGCAGTAACGGGATGTGGATGTATCTACTCGTGTTTCTATCGTCAAAAGATGAGAGCTCAATACAATATTAGAGGTAGTGATTGTGGAGATTGCCTTAAACATTTCTTTTGTGAGCTCTGTGCTTTGACCCAACAATACCGTGAACTCAAGCACCGCGGTTTCAATATGTCTCTTGGTATTTATTTCTTGACACGACCTTTTTTTTTTTTTTTACATTTTTCAAAATTCATTTGTATTGTAATCGCAAAACATTAACACTCGTATAAAATTAATGTGGTAATCTAGGATGGGCCGGGAACGTAGAGAGGCAGCAGAACCAAGGTGTGGCGATGGGTGCTCCAGTCTTCCAAGGCACCATGAACCGCTAAGATTTATTTCTTTATGTAATTCATATGTTATATGTGTAATAAACGACGTTTTTATTAAGCCTATGTGTGTTTGTATAAATATGCTTTGTTATGAAAGTGTGGACAAATATTTCTTCAGTGTATAATATCTATATCTGTCAAAAAGTATTAAAATGCATCAAGAAAGTGACACAAAAACAAAATGATAATATATATGTGGGTTTCATATGGAATAATGTTAATCCGAAGACTAGTCTAATAATCAAAGATGGAACACTAACGTGTAAAATGACGGTGGGGACCTGGTGGGTTTTGTTTGTTTGGTTTGTTTTTTTACATCGTTGATTTGGTTTGGTCACATATTCAAAAACAACATGCGTATAGAAAAGAAAATTAATATCCGAAGTTATAGGGGTGGACATTTCAGTTTGTTTATTATTATATTTTCTTGGTTCTGTTAGAGTCCGGTTCTGTTTGATTTTATTTTATTAGAGTTTGGTTCGGCTATGTTTTAATTTATAAATGTGTTTATTTTGATAAAATAAAATATTCAATAAAGTGTGATCAAGATTGAGATCAACAAATGATATAGATGAGGACACATATATGAATTACTGAATGTAAATTACCATGGATATTTTAATGTGTGTGTGTGTGTGTATTTTTAGATTCTGTTTGGTTTTGATTCGGTTCGATTAACTCTTAATCGATTATAGTATAAAGCAATGGCTAAACTCCAACCGAAGTTTTATTAGTTCAATTCAATTTATAGATTTATTTTAATTTGGTGGGTTTGATTCAGTTCGGTTAAAAATGCCCACCCTAATCTAAATGAATTAAGAATAGACTGACATAACATGAAAGCATTTGTTTCCACTTTCCAGCTTGGGCTTTCTTATTTATACTGGGCTCGAAGACAGAAATATGAGCCTTGGTTGGGCTTTATATCACAGGTGTGGGATTGATGTTTTGTGCCTTTGTGCTTTCACGAGTCTTAGCCATCTAACAGAATTTGCAGAGTTACGCCTTGACCAAAAAGGAGACGCACAGATTCAATCTTGAGATGTTTGGTTTGTTTTTAATCAACCATAATACAAATACCAATAAAGATATGTAAAAGTGATGATCTCATGAAGAAAACTAGAGCACAATAAAATGATTCAAGCGGTGACATTTGTGTACACATAACGCATTGCTCTTTTTCTATGTATATATTTGGGATTTGAGTTTGAGTAGCTGTCAATTCCAACAAGGTCGAACTTTCTTTCATTCCATTCGAAAAATCAACGGTGTATAAATTAAAGATTTGTTTAAATATTTTCTTATATATTTTAATTTCTAGAAGTTGACCATCGTAAAAAGTAGATGAAAAGTAAAATATGAATATTGAAAATTTGTGGATGACGTATTAGACTGTTAACCGTATGACGTTTAAGACGTGGAACAATCCGGTGTCACAACTTTCTATATGAAAAGAAAATGCATATGTTTATTTGGATTTAAAGACGATGTTTAAACAATTATGTCATCGTTTCGTGAAACCAAGATACTATTGTTTGTATGTTTTTTGAGAGTCGAAGAGATATTAGGTAGATTGAAGAACTACTGAAAGTTTGATTGGTGAAGCTAAAGCTGAATCCGTTACAAAAACAAGTTTTCTTAGATCAATGGGTGTTGCAGTTACGGACATCCGTATTTAAAGTGAATGATAATTATGATATGAATTATGATCGTCAAGATTTAATATATATAAATTACATCTGAAATATGACTATAAAAAATCAAAGTTTTACGAGTACGTTATGAAATGTCAAGATAAAACAACGATAATTGAGTTATTATATATTAATTTGAAACAAGGGTTTGATGATGGAAAGTCCCTATAAATTAACACAAGCCTCATTTCTTTCATTTTGACACCTTAAGAAAAAATAATCGATTCAAAAAAAGACTTTATAATATACCTTTCTTTTTAAATCTCTCGCTCTCTATGGAAGCTCAAGCTGCTCAACACTTCGAGGGCAACCATATAGCTGAAGGAGAATGGTCTACAGGCTTTTGGGATTGCTTTTCTGACTGCAAAAACTGTATATATATTTCTTTTCAATCATATTTACTTATATATATATATATATATGTGTTTAATAACGCTTAGAATTAAAAACTTTTTCCAATCTCTGCTTATATCTATTTCCTAAAACCAATTAATTTAGACTTATAATTAAGTGTCATACTTAATCTATGGGGAATAACACACACTCAACATTGATATTTCAAAACGGTACAGGTTGTATCACATGTTGGTGTCCATGCATTACCTTTAGCCAAATAGCTAAAATTATAGATCGCGGATCCACCTGTAAGT
>VBRH01000077.1:47946-60289 GCA_014578085.1 Cardamine resedifolia
AAAAAAAAAAAAAAAAAAATCAAATCCAAATGTTGAGATACATATAGATGAATGAACATACCCGACGACTTGACGGCGTCCCTTATTGTATCTTTGGAATTGGCGACCAGTGCGAGAGACCAACCATACCATTTTTTTTAGAAAAACAGAGGCTTTGGATAATTTTTAATATAATAAATGTTTCGACTGTTGTATAAGAGAAGAAATATTATGGTTATCCCTGGACGGCTAATGAAAGGAGAATCTGAAGAAGCAACGAATCTTGTACCCGTTTGGAGATCGAAGTTAAAGAATTGTTTGAGAGTTTTAAGAAGAGAGTGGATAGGAATTATAAAGTTTCTGATGGGAGAGTGAGACAAGATGGGATCAGACCCAAAAAAGAAAAAAAAAGGTTGTCTCTGCCTCCTTGTGGCTTATCCTTTTTATAGATAAACGGCCCATTTTCTTTTTCTTTTTCTTTTTTTTTTCTTCTTTTTTCTTGTGAAAGTAATTATTAATGCATTTTTTTCAAAAAAAATTTGGAATTGATTCATAATACAAAATGTTAAAAAAAAATTAAACAATCAGTTTTAAAATGTTAACCGAGTAAATGTGAGTAATAAAGAAAACGATGGTGTTCTTTTCAAAACAGTGACGTATATCTTCTATATATTCTAACTGGATCAAATTTGTGAAGTTAAGCAAAATTAAAGGTAAACTATCATTTGTAAAAATCGGTGGGCCATATGCACCCACGTAGTAAGAGAACGATGCATTAAAAAAAAATTAAACGTAAATGTTGAAAGAAAATAGAGTTAAATTAATAGTTGGAGCGGGAGGTCATCGCATCTAAGGTGAGGTTATTGAATGTATTGTTTTAATGGATGTGAATGTATTTTAAATTAAAAGTAAAATTTAGTGTTATTTAATTATGTATTTGTTGAAATACAATGAAATACACTGGATTAAGCATTTGTTTGTGTATTTTAAAATATATTAAAAATAAGTGTTATTCAACATTATTTGATTTAGTTGCATTTAGATTATAATGGATTTTAATATATTTTCTTATTTAAAATATGAATAAACAAAATACCAGTATTTTCCCATGTATTTCATAATACCTCTTAAATTAAAATACGTTAAAAACATTTTAAAAGCTAATTGAATAACATCTCCTAAGTTTCTCTGTAGTTTCTTGGGTTTAGGCTTAGGTGTGGGACTTAAATAAGCTTAGGTGTGGTAATAACGATTAACTTAGTAATAATACTTGTATTTAAAAAGCGGAATAAATAAAAGTCGCTATCTACACGCGGCACCTTAATGTTTACACTGTGGGACGGCGTCATGCACATGCGTCGACCCCACCCTCGAAGGACGTGTTTTGATCTCAATCGCTCTTTTTCTGCGTCTGTGTCTGTGTCCCATACTCCCTAACCCATGGAAAATTGAGATAATAACTATCGATATGGAACAATGGTTTCACTAAATCATGGAAATTAAACAAAACCACTTTCCAAATTTTCATCAGCCCTCGTGTGGTATGTTTTTGTTATATTGCTGTTTATTGAAAAATTACAAAATAATATACTAACTAATAACAATTAAACCAACTTGGCATTAGAAAAGAAAAACAAATTATGATGCTTCACTCGTTTTTTGTTTGTTTTGGTTAAAGATGATGCTTTACTCGTTGAAGAGTTTATCCTAAAAAATTGGTGATTAAAGTTTGCACCCTTTGACTATGATTTCAATTATGGTTGGTGTCTATTACGAATATCTCAAATATATCCCCGTGTCTTCATAATCATCGATTTTTTTTGTTGTCAAACAATCATCGACTATATATTGAAAACGATACCAAATATGAAATAACATTAACTATTGTATTTAAAAATATACATTAAATGATAAATATGACTATATTTAAACCTAACGGATATAAACAATCAATGCTGAATCTTGAAAAAAAATGGATAGGTATATAGTTGCATAGAACATTAATTGTTTGTAACTGTACCTAGATGCATCCAGGTTCAACGAATTTTAGTAATATATCCATTAAACATTAAAACCCAAAAAAAAAAAAAAAAAACTATCAATGTGAAAAATTGCGTATAAGGTAAGGCGGGATACAAATTCTCACTATTACTGGTTTTCACTTTTCAGCCACTCTTTTAGAAAATGTCATCCAAAAACTATAGTTTATATTAGGTTTTGAGGTATGGAAAATCACGAAAAATATGACACATGAGATTTTTTAATCATATGTTAAAATGCTTAATCAAACATGGTTTGACATTGATTATAAAAAAAATAAAAAATATTTGACATATCAAGATAAAAAAGAAGAAAAAATTGGAAACAAAATAACTCTATTGAAATGTTTGTCCATCTAAACCTTATTTTGAAATTTGCAACATTTTCCTAAACTATCCATACTACTAGATTAATATCAGTTTTTGAAAAAAAAAACTAGATAAACATGTAGATACACAACTATGAAGAAGATTTGAAAAAATTTGTTTTTGATTTTATACAATTTTAAGTAGGTTTTTAGATTGATGAAAATAATTCTAAAAAATTTAGAACACGTTTTCTAATATTCAGATTATGTATTCTAACACTTGTACATAGTCTACAAAATTTAGATTATATACTTATTTCACCAATTTTTTTATAATATATATGTAAAAGCATACTTTATTTCCAAATTCCCAAAAAAACATGGTTTTGATTCGATATGGTAGTTCAACGAAATACACATTATAATAGGTAACATAAAGTAAAAATTGTTAAAAAAAAACATAAAGTAAAGATATATGCACGAGCATAATTTAGAATGTCTCAAATCTGGAATAGCCCAATGGCATGCTGATTTTTAAATACGAGTATTGAATAATGAAATACGAGTATTAAAATATTAGAATTAGTCCGTGCGCATAACCAAAAATTAGTTAGGGAGTAAAAGTTTCCGCGATCGACTCGGAGCTTATGGTATCCGTTGACCTGGATCACCCGAATTATACAAAAAAAGAAAAAAATTATATACACACACGATCGGTAAATTGTAATCAAATAACTAGACTTGGACGAACAAGCAAACTTAATTGAATCGTGCGCTTATCTTAAGAGTTGGCAGTACCATCAAAATTTGAAATTGAAATCTGGAATGTTTGCTGCTGCCTGCTGGTAATATACATAGATGTACATGATATATACTTAGACAAGATTGCACGCAGACCTCGAAGACTCGTTAATATCATCCACAAAAAAAGTTAGTTTTTTTTTCTCATCAACAAGAAAACTTAGTTAGAAAATGACATATTCATTTAAAATATGAAATGACTCGGAGAAGAAAAACTCGCAATCCAGAAGTACGTCTGTATGTAAAAATATCTAACAAAATTTAACCATGGTTTTCGAAATGAGTTCTTTTTTTTTTTGAAAATATAACAAAAATTTAATCCCCAATTAAACTAAATCGAAAATATTATTATATATAAAAAGGTTTTTTACTATTAGTATCATCTTGTAGCATCCTTGAGAAAACCTTTGAAAGTTTCTTATTATTTTTATTATAATTTTACAAAATCATATACTAGTTTCTACTAATAATTTAGAAATTATATTATATTTATTACCATTAGAAAAAATGATTCTCAGCTACACGAACTATAGGCTACGACATAGCTACACATGTGAACTAATTTATTGTATAATTATACGAACTATTGACTTCGCATAGTGACATGCACGAAGTATCATGTGTCATGTTCGCAACTACACCAAATATTATGACATACACGTAGTATCATAAATTAGATACACAACACCATAATCATTTTTACTATTTTAATTTAAAATCATTAGATCTGTTTATATATATATATATAATATTTTGTATATTTATATAATAAATAGAATAATTGATCAAAATATCAAAAAAAATAAATTTCATTAAAATTTTATTGTGTATTATTTTATAAATCATATAATAAACATGTTCTAAAATCGAATCCATTGACAAAAAAATATGTTCTTAATCATTATAAAAATCAACTTGAATGTTTTATATTAAAGTTTATATTATATCTTTAAAAATAAAATATATATATTAATATTTAAATATTTATCTAGTGTACGAGCATACATGAATTTCATATTCTAGAATTTCAGAATACAAAATTCGATCCGTCTGATCCAAGAAAAATTACTCAGATATAAGGGCGGATCTAGCAATTGATTTTTTTTCGAGACATAGACCAAAATATTATCCTACAAAATAACATATTAATAGGTGACATCAGTACAAATCATTAAAGAATTAAGCAAATTTAGCAAATTTTATAAGAGGTAATTGTCCCTCCCAATTTTTATGTGCATCCGCCACTACTCAGATATGTCCAAATTATGTCAAAATTAGAATAGTAATATAAATATTATTTTACTATTTAATTTTGATCTATTTTGGACATATCTGGTTAATTGTTTTTCAGATATAACAGATTGAATTTGATATTCTAAAATTTCAGGATATCAAATCCGTATCCACTCTTGCACTAGATAAAAATAAAATTAGTAAGATAAATTATATTTTAAAAATATAAAAGAAATGTAATATAAAAAATTTCAAATTGATTTTATAAACATTTTAGAACATATTTATTATATGATTTCTAAAATAATACACCATTTTTTAATGAAATTTATTTTTGTTGATGTTTTGATCAATTATTCTAGTCATTATATAAATATAAAAATATTATATATGTAAAAGCAGATCTAATGGTTTAAATTAAAATAGTAAAAATAATTTTAGTGTTGCGTATATAATTTATGATACTTCGTGTATATCAAAATACTTGATGTATTTGCAGACATAACATATGATATTTCGTATATATCACTATGCAAAATCAATAATTCATGTAATTATGAAAACATTAAATTAATTTGCATATATATCTATGCTGTAACCTAGCTATGCTGTAACCTATAATTTGTGTAGCTGATAATCATTTTTCTTTACTATTTATAAAACCTTGACCTTGATTTACCTACTTGGGAATATTTTCGTCCGGAATAAAATATAATTGTTACAGTATTTGACCCGACCCAGGCCACAACAATACTCGATCCGACTGACTGGTTTAGTCGGAACAAGAAAGGCCAATTTGATTTCCCGAGAAAGAAACCCTTCGTATTAAACCCTTTTTCACTGTGGGCTTTTGCTCGCAGGCACTTTCTTTTTTCTTTTTCTCTTCTCCTTCTATTCTTCTTCTCCAATCGGAATTTGAAGGTTTCTCTTTCTTGTTCCCGCTTTCTTGGTTTGCGAGGGAGCCAAATCGACCTAGGGTTTTGGGTTTCTCCCTCCCAAGGAATTCACTAGGGTTCTCTAATTCAAAAATCTGCGTAACTTTTTGTTTGGATTCGTTCCAGTGTTGTTTCTTCTTCGAATAAGATGTCACAAGACGAGGAGATTGCGATGCGTGATGTGACGAACGCAGGACTTCACGTTTGTGACCGCATTGGCCGAGAAGCTGCATCGCAGCTCGATCTAGAAGAAGCTCTAGAAGCTTCTAGATACGCTAGTCACCCTTACTCGACTCATCCCAGAGAGGTTAGCTTCAGGGAGGATTTGGACTCCTTGATATTGTTTAATTCGAAGCAATTAGCTTGTTTTGTCTCTATTTGAAGGAAAAATTCAGCTGAATCGAGGTATTACAAGCTGAGGGATCTATAGAACTTGAGCTTTGTCATTTAGGGTGTTTGATTTGTTGCAGTGGCCGCCGTTGATTGAGGTTGGTGAGACCTGGGAATTGCCTTCTGTACTTATTGAGAGGTATAATACAGCCGGCGGTGAAGGGACGGCCTTATGTGGGATTTTTCCGGAGATTCGACGAGCTTGGGCTTCTGTTGACAATTCTTTGTTCCTGTGGCGTTTTGACAAAAGGTAATTTTGGCTTTTCCTTTTAATTACAGGGGAATTTAGAAGCTTGAGATGCTTTGTTTTCATAGTTTCGCTTTGTTTCTGATAAATGTATGTCAACTAGGGATGGGCAATGTCCTGAGTATAGTGGGGATGAGCAGGCTATTTGTGCGGTTGGTCTAGCCAAATGTAGACCTGGAGTTTTTGTTGAAGCTATTCAATATCTTTTGGTGCTAGCAACTCCTGTTGAGGTGATAATCTTACCACAACTTTCTTTAGTTTTTGTGTACCGTATCTGATTTTCTGAGAAAAACTCTACTTCTCATCAGCTGGTTCTTGTTGGAGTTTGCTGTACTGAAAGACCTGATGGTAGAGATCCTTATGCTGAAATTTCAGTACAGCCTCTGCCTGACTATACAATATCATCAGATGGAGTGACCATGACATGCGTTACATGTACCAATAAAGGGCGTATTTTCATGGCTGGACGTGATGGTCACATATATGAGCTGCTATATTCAACTGGCTCAGGTTGGCATAAACGATGTCGTAAAGTGTGCCTTACTGCAAGTGTAGGTAGTATGATCTCAAGGTACACGTATTCCCTTTGTCTTTTACTTTTTCCCCCTGATCCCTCTGCTATTTGATTCTGGAATCTCGGATAAACAAGCTTTTATCAATCCATTTTGTATCTCTAACTCTTTATGCTCTAAACAATTCTGAATATCATATTCTTTCTGATAGTTTTTGACCCTTTATCTCCAATTCTCTCGGTTTTAGGTGGGTTGTGCCAAATGTATTTAAGTTTGGAGCTGTTGATCCTGTTGTAGAGATGGTTATTGATAATGAAAGGCAAATTTTATATGCCCGCACTGAAGATATGAAACTTCAAGCATATGTTTTTGGGCCAAATGGGGAAGGTGCACTTAAGAAGGTGGCAGAAGAAAGGAATCTATTAAATCAGAAGGATGTGAGCCAAGGAAATCGACAGTCAGCAGCGGCCGGTCGATCTAACAAGCCATCCATAGTCAGCATTTCGCCACTGTCCATGCTGGAATCCAAGTGGCTGCACCTTGTTGCTGCATTATCGGATGGTAGGAGGATGTATATTTCCACCTCGGCAAGTGGAAGTGGTGGGAATCTCAGTTTCAGTGGGTTCAACAACCACCGCCAGACTCCAAATTGTTTGAAAGTGGTTACAACTAGGCCATCTCCTCCATTGGGGGTTGGTATTGGACTTGGTTTTGGAGCTGCATCTATTGCTGGTAGAACTCCTAATGACGATCTTTGTATGAAGATTGAAACGGCATACTATTCTGTTGGAACTCTTGTCCTTTCAGATTCATCGCCACCTGCTATGTCTTCTCTTCTTGTTGTTAGTAGAGATTCAAGTGTGCACTCTCAGGTTGGCGGCAGTTCAGGGCCAAGTTCAAGGAGTTCTCGGGCTTTACGGGAAGTTGTGTCCTCTCTACCCATTGAAGGCCGTATGCTTTTTGTAGCAGATGTGTTCCCCTCTCCTGATACTGCTGCTACTGTTCAATCATTATATTCAGAACTAGAGTACTGTGGACTCGAAGTCTCGGGAGAGTCTTATGAAAAGGCATGTGGAAAACTCTGGGCCAGAGGTGATCTTTCAACCCAGCATATATTGCCAAGGAGAAAGATTGTTGTCTTTACCACCATGGGTATGATGGAACTGGTTTTCAATAGGCCTGTTGATATCTTGAGAAGACTTCTAGAATCCAACTCTCCAAGGCCCCTTCTGGAAGATTTTTTCACCCGCTTCGGAGCAGGCGAAGCAGCTGCCATGTGCTTGATGTTGGCTGCCCGGATAATAAATTTTGAAGATTTAATTAGTAACATTGTTGCCGATAAAGCAGCTGAGGCTTTCGAGGATCCGAGAATTGTAGGAATGCCACAATTTGATGGCAGTAGTGGATTGTCAAACACTAGAACAGCAACTGGTGGTTTCAGCATGGGCCAAGTTGTTCAAGAAGCCGAGCCCATTTTCTCAGGTGCTTATGAAGGGCTTTGCCTTTGTACGTCAAGATTACTGTTTCCCCTATGGGAACTTTCAGTGATGTCTAAAAAAACCAGTTCTGATACCATGTCTGAGGACGGAGTGGTTATTTGTCGTCTTTCTACCAGTGCTATGCATGTGCTGGAAAGCAAGATTCGATCGCTGGAGAAATTCTTAAGGTCTAGAAGGAATCAGAGAAGGGGGCTTTATGGATGTGTTGCTGGGTTAGGAGATGTAACTGGCTCTATTTTGTATGGTACTGGTTCTGAGTTGGGAGCTACTGAGAGGAATATGGTTAGAAACTTGTTTGGATCATATTCCAATGGAGGCGAGTCAGGAAATAAAAGACAGCGATTGCCATATAGTCCTGCTGAATTGGCTGCTAAAGAGGTAAGATTTTTTGAATTCTTATAAATCTAGTGTTACTTTCGTCCTCTTTAATTGGTTTGTTGTGGAAGTCATTATTTAGTTTTGTCATTCTGCAGGTGCAGAATATGGAGTCTATTAGGCAGTTGCTTATCAGATCTGCAGAAGCCCTTTTCCTACTCCAGCTTCTTTCTCAACATCATGTTGCTAGATTAGTTCAGGGGCTTGACCTAAACTTAAAGCAAGCTTTAGTTCAGCTGACATTCCATCAGCTAGTTTGTTCTGAAGAGGGTGACCAAATTGCAACAAGGCTCATATCCGCTGTGATGGAGGTACCATCCTTTTAATTTGCCTTAGTCTCCTCTTCCTAAATGTTTTGATTCACTAACTTATATCTGATACTATGGCTGCCCTAGTATTATACTGGCTCAGATGGCAGGGGAACAGTTGACGATATTAGTGGGCGACTACGTGAAGGTTGTCCAAGTTACTTCAAGGAGTCCGATTACAAATTCTTCTTAGCTGTTGAACGCCTTGAAAGAGCTGCTTTAACTTCAGATGCTGAAGAGAAGGAGAATGTTGCTAGAGAGGCGTTCAGTTTCTTGAGTAAAGTCCCCGGATCTGCAGATCTCCGAACTGTCTGCAAACGTTTTGAGGAATTGAGGTTAGTTTTTCATTCATGTAGATGTCCACACACTTGGTTCGTTGTATTTTGTGATCGTTGCTTAATAAACCTTAGTTTGTTTTTTCTTGTTATTTTTGTGTTAAAGCTTTTATTCTTAGTGGCAATCAATCCTTTTTAGCCTTCTGAAAGGAATTTCAAAGATATGATTTATAAATTGCAGTAAAGATAGTTTATGATTCAAAAAATGTATCTGTAAAGTTAGACAAAAAAGAGATATGTATCTAGAAATTTACAGTTAAGCATTCACACAAGAATAAAGTCAAAGCCTTAAACCAAATTCATCAAGGCAAAACGGCCAGCTTAATTCAGAATTAATTATGCATAATTCTTATTTTGTTACCTTCTCTTTTAAAATTCATTTATTTGGTATTCACTCAGAATAATTTTGTACAGGTTTTATGAAGCTGTTGTCTGCTTGCCTTTGCAGAAGGCCCAAGCTCTTGACCCTGCTGGTGATGCTTTCAACGACCAAATTGATGCTTCCATAAGAGAGCATGCTCTTGCCCAGCGGAAACAATGCTATGAGATTATTGCCAATGCTTTGCGATCTCTAGCTAGTTCCATGCTAGACGAGGCTTCACGTAGACAATATATATGCCAGATCGTTCATCTTGGTGTGCAATCAACTGACAGAGCATTCCGGGAGTACCTGTACAAGGCCATGATAGAACTGGGTCTTGAAAACGAGCTCCTGGAGTATGGAGGTCCGGATTTGATACCTTTTCTCCAGAATGCTGGCAGTCATTCTGCATCAGAGGTTTGCAATTTAAACATTAGCTTAAATCATTTCCATTGTAATGATGTCAGGAATAATCTTTTGTCACGTAAATGAGGCACAGAGTTAAATGTTTTGGGATTTGTCTACCTGTTACTCTGAAAACGTCCATAGCTAAAAACTAGCAGCCTCAATCTGCCACCAACTGCAAAACTAAAACAAGTCAGGTTTAGTGGTAGACACTACACCTACTTTCTAGGAATACTCACAGTTGTCTCCTTATGCCGTAGGTTGGGGGTATATCTTCTGGATCATCTCCGCTGGGTCACTCAGGAACACAGATTTCATCAAATCAAGCAAAATACTTTGATCTTCTTGCGAAATACTATGTGTCAAAGAGACAGCACGTGCTTGCTGCTCATGTGCTTCTAAGGCTTGCAGAGAGACGTGCAATTAGTTCAGGGGACAATCCTACCCTTGAACAAAGGTAAGCATTCTTTCATGATGTCTTGAAATTTTCCCCAAGTCATATTACCTTGATTCTTCTACTCTCCCTTCCTTTTCCATCTCTAATGGGTCACTGTCTTGTAAATTTAGGCGACAGTACCTTAGTCACGCAGTTTTACAGGCCAAGAATGCAAGTAATAGCGATGGTTTAGTAGGTTCTGCTCAAGGTGCTTCTGACAGTGGGTTGCTTGATCTGCTTGAAGGAAAACTTGCAGTTCTTCAGTTCCAAATAAAGATCCGAGACGAACTTGAAGCTATTGCTTCCAATTTGGAGTCCTCGGTAGCCATGGAGGACTCTGACCAGAACGGGCCAGTTCTTGATGGTGTTTCTAGTGATGATTCCAGCTTAGCAAATGCAGCAAATGAAAAGGCCATGGAGCTCTCCTCGGAACTTAAAAGCGTAACTCAGTTGTATAATGAATATGCTGTACCATTTGAGCTCTGGGAGGTGAGTCTAAAAATCATGAACTATCATATATACTCTCATGTTTCAATGGAGTTTTGGGCCATATTTCTGGTTAACTGGTTCTCTAGAACTAACCATAGAAACAAGGAAAGCCACTTTTTCCCCTTATCCGTAACTTAGCTGATATTCTCTAAATCCGTAGGTTCTATTCGGACGAAACTTAACTCAAATCGAATATGACCGTTTGAGGTCATACTGAGAATTGTTGCATCAGTATCCTAGTTTAAAAATGGAAAATCGTAAGATCAAACTGTTGAATGAGAATGATTCAGTGCTAGTATGTTCAAGTATCTGTGAATGCTCTCTTTACATTGCTTATCTGCTTTTCTGGTTTCACTCTCTGCAGATCTGTCTGGAAATGCTCTACTTTGCCAACTATTCTGGTGATGGTGATTCAAACATAATAAGGGAAACATGGGCTAGACTCATCGACCAAGCTCTTACACAAGGCGGGATAGCTGAAGCCTGTTCAGTTCTCAAGAGAGTCGGCTCTCATATATATCCTGGCGATGGAGTTGTTTTACCGCTCGATGTTTTGTGTCTCCACCTCGAGAAAGCTGCCCTTGTAAGCTCCTTGTTACGTTGTTGATTCTTTTCATGAGGCTATGAACTGAATTTGAATACAAGTTGTGGAATATTCTTTTACAGGAGAGATCAGAGGGAATCGAATATGTTGGGGATGAAGACATAGCTCGAGCTTTACTAGCAGCCTGCAAAGGTGCAGCTGAACCTGTGCTCAATGCTTATGACCGTCTATTATCCAATGCAGCTATTGTGCCATCACCGAATCTAAGAATCCGTCTCCTTCGTTCGGTTCTGGTGGTGCTCCTTGAATGGGCAATGTCTATATTGTCAGACAGACTAGGCTCGAGTCCAACCAGGTCTTCTCTGATATATGGCCGCTCGTTTGCGCTCGAAAACAAAGCTGTTCTTAACCAAGGGGTCCGTGATAAGATAGCAAACGCCGCAAACAGGCAAGTTTCTCTTTGTCATATTTGATTCGCTTTGTTTTTTTTTTTTTCTGCCCATTCCTAATTTTGAAGTATAATCTAAATCAAGAACCTCTGAAAAACCCGATTGATGTTTTTAACGAACAGGTATATGACAGAGGTTAGGAGACTGGCTCTGCCGTCGAACAAGACGGAGAATGTATACGCAGGTTTCAAAGAACTTGACGAGTCTCTCTTAAGTCAATTCTCCTTCTGATCCATTAATCTTCTTCTTTTATTTCTTTGCATCCAAATATCACTTTATAGGAGTTTTAGCAGCTTTCTTGTAACTTTAAATTACTCGTGGGGGAAATTTCCCCTTCTTTAGTCTTCAGAGAGAATCAAAATACAAAAAGAGAACAATAATTCTTAAATTTGGGGCCTTTGTCTGTCAATTTTATCTGTATTCTGTAATTTCTTTCTCGAGTGTTTATGATTAATTGTTATATTACCAAGTTGATATTTCAAATAAAAAAAAACAATGAAGAATTTTTAAATGGCAAACTATATTTTCATTTTGTCATAAAAAGAAAGAAAGAAAGGAATATATATTGTTTGTATGTGCATGCTAAATAAATTATATTTAGAAACTGTAGTACAGTATCTAGAAAGAAATATTGTTTGTATTTGCATGCTAAATTCTACAAATCTGAAAAGGATGCATCAAAAGGTTTTTTTTTTTTT
>VBRH01000077.1:60318-87392 GCA_014578085.1 Cardamine resedifolia
TTTTTTTTTTTTGATAAATGCATCAAAAGCTTTTAGAGATAATATTGATTGAAGTCGTACCATTTTGTAATCCCTGAAATTTCGACTTTGACCAGTCGTGCTCTCGACGTTGGATTCCATTCCAAAGTTTCATAAAACAAGAGTCAAATATTTTTTCTGCAGCTTTTGATTCCCCTTTTCTGATGATCTTTGTCCTCCGCCCGAGGACAACAACAATATAGAAAAATTGTATAAGTTGATAGGTAGGATGATGGATTAGTGTGTTAACGTCAAAATTCTAAACCAAATTCAAGAGTTTGTCATTTTTGATGTTGTTTATAGATGTAAATTTTATGTCTGCCTGCTGCAGATTAAAATTGTATTTTTTGTGGATGTGTGTGTTACAGTTTAACTTATCCATCAGAAAATAGTTAGATTTGGAACTGCAAATTGTTACTAAAATCTTCTAATGAATACAATGATGAGTAAATAAACTGTAGGGAAAAAAAGAAACGTAACCAGATGAAATGTGGTTAGAATGTTAGATGAATAATGTAATGATAAAACTAAGATAATGTAAATAAAGAGCTCAAAAATTGAGATTAGTTGGTCTGACCGTGGTCCGGACTTGGGACATGTTCTGCTCATTAAAGTTCAAGATTCTTGTCTCCTCCTTCATTGATTTCTTCATCATACTATATAATACTGTACTACACTATCTATGAAAATGAATTACATCAAATTCAACGAAAAATAAACTTCTATACAAAAATAGTAATTACTATACAAAAATTATAATAAAGTTTGATGTCATCATCATGAAATTTTTTTTTTTGTCAAAAAAGAATTTTGAAATTTAGATAAGTAATAATTCAAATTTCGTCCATTTGATAGGTCAATAAAAAAACAAGAACATGCATAACAGACTACATGGATCTTGTATAGAACATCTAAAATTTGGCCAGCATTTTCCACAGAAATAGACAAAATGTATGTTGCTTCGTAGTTCGTTTGTAATTTTTTTTCCCAAACTTTCAGGATATTAAATAATATTCGTGCTCATTATTCCTTTGAAGAAAACCTCAGCTCCGGAGTAGCTCGGCAGTCCAATCTTCTAATAACAAGAGATGCATTGATTACATAAAAAAAGATATATGCATGTTCATATTTACCAAAATAAATCTGAAATTCGATATAACAATCAGAGTAGAAATTGAGTCATTTGATTCATGAGACATGTTCTCTAGTGACTAGTAAGATTTGTCGTACATGTTTGGACAAAATGGGATGGTCCCTAATAATCTGACAACACATACACATAAATTGAGATGGTCCCTAATCCTTGAATGTAATAAACCATTTTCTACCAAAACCGGTGCTCTAAGAGTTATCGGATTAAACGTTGCTCGTTTATTATGACCCATCTTATAATATTTTATCCACCCAATTCTACCATAATATATATTTTTTTTTTGTTAAAGGGTAAACAAGCAAATGCTACAATATATTCGTGTTAACTTCTCTATAATATTATCATATATTCCTAAATCACCATTAAAACAGTTAAATCATCTCTCTCAGTCGTTGTCGTTATCACTCTTTAACAACCATACCCTTAAACCTCATTTAAATCCCTATATGTCTCTCTCTTTCTCTCTTCAAAACAAAAACAAAAACAAAAGTGTTCTCTTTAGGCCTTAGGCGATTTTAAGCCCTAGCATTTGATGATTTTATAGTGTTCTCTGATTTGAAATCGATCTTCGTATCTTCGTAATTTCGTAATTTGTGTTGAATGATATAATAAGTATGGGATTTTACCAAATTTGGAGTGAGTATTGAGATCAGAAAATGGAAGAAAGAGGACTTATGACACCTTCATTGGCTTTATCGGCGTCGTCTTATCGAGAAGAAGGAGGAAGCAAGGGATTGTCGCGACGGAGGTCAATGAGGCCGAGCTTTGACGCTGATAACGACTTCATCACTTTACTCCATGGCTCCGATCCTGTCAGAATTGAGTTAAATCGGCTCGAGAACGAAGTCAGAGGTACCATTATTCAATTTCGAATTTTGAAAATTGGTTTTGGATTGTCTCATTTAAATTGACTTGGTTGTACAGATAAAGATCGAGAATTATCTGAAGCTCAAGCTGAAATTAAAGCATTGACGTTGTCTCAACGACAAAGAGAGAAAGCTGTTGAAGAGGTTAATTAACACACCTTTACTTACGCAAAGCTCCAATTTTTATTACTATTTGAGTTTCATTTTCCTATACGGAAGTTGAGTAGCATTATGTATGATATTCCTATTTACAGGTTGGTTATAGTTAGTTTATTATCTGGAATTAGTCATCTCATCTATATATTAGCATCATTATTACTTGAGTTTGATTTGGCTAGTGAGTAACATTCCCTACAATTATGCCATGCACCACATTTTATTATCTTGTATAACGTTTATTTCTTTCCACTCTCTCTATACTGACCTTTCTTCTGTTTAATTTGAGTGCTGAAGCTCACTGAAGATTTGGGAAAGATGTCCGAAAGACTCAAACTGATTGAAAATCTTCTTGACAGTAAAGTACGCTTATTATTTCTCCTTTGTTCTTTGTTTCTTTTTTTTTCTTTTCTCTTGATTCTATATTTAACCATGTCACAGAACCTTGAAATCAAGAAAATTAATGAAGAAAAGAAGGCTTCCATGGCAGCTCAGTTTGCAGCAGAAGCTTCTCTTCGTAGGGTTCATGCTGCTCAAAAGGATGATGATATGCCTCCAATTGAAGCTATTCTTGCTCCTTTAGAGGCTGAACTCAAGCTTGCTAGACTAGAAGTATTTTACTTTTTCAGAAATCAAATATCTTTGTATAGCTGGATTCAACAAGTTAAAAGGCCTTCTCATCTGGTTTTGCAATCTTTGTTTGGTAGATTGCTAAACTTCAAGACGACAACAAATCATTGGACCGCCTTACAAAATCAAAGGAATCAGCTTTGCTTGAAGCTGAAAGGACAGTTCAGTCTGCATTGGCAAAGGCTTCAATGGTTGACGATCTCCAAAATAAGAACCAAGAGTTGATGAAACAGATAGAAATTTGTCAGGTATGTCTACCTTTACCCATTGGAACACCGGATTAGATGGTCTCTTTCCTTGCTTACAACGTGGTGGCTTATTTGATGATAAATTGGTTAAACTAGGAAGAGAATAGAATCATAGACAAGATGCACAGACAGAAGGTTGCAGAAGTTGAAAAGCTTATGCAGAGTGTGCGGGAGTTAGAAGAAGCTGTTCTTGCTGGTGGTGCAGCCGCAAATGCAGTGAGAGATTACCAGAGGAAATTTCAAGAAATGAATGTAATATTTCATATGCTTCTATAGTATTTCATTGTTTTTCTTTTTTGTTTACGTTTTGGTCTCGTAATGATCTTAATAGTGGTATTTTGTCATTTCCTTAGGAAGAGAAGAAAATTCTTGAACGGGAATTGGCCCGTGCTAAGGTAAATGCAAACAGAGTTGCTACTGTTGTAGCAAACGAATGGAAAGATGCAAGCGACAAAGTGATGCCTGTAAGGCAGTGGCTCGAAGAACGTAGATTTCTGCAGGTCATTGTTGATATATATTTTTTAACTTCTCTTGCTGCTTCCAGTTGTGATTCATATTCACAGAGATTTAAGTAACAAACTATTGCTGTCTCCTTTCTGTTTGGACAGGGAGAAATGCAACAACTACGTGACAAACTTGCCGTAGCTGAACGAGCTGCAAAATCTGAAGCTCAGCTGAAGGTACGATCATAGCTACATAATATCTTTAAGCTTCTTTTTATATATCAGGCTTACCTTGGAATTGCTGATTTTACCTATTTTTAGGAGAAATTTCTACTGCGACTTAAAGTGTTAGAAGAGAGTTTAAAGGGGCCTACGAGCAGCAGCAACAGAGGCACATCTGGTGGTAGAAGTTCGAGCAACGGGCCTTCTCGAAGACAATCCCTTTGTGGAGCCGAAACGAGTCCAAAATTTACATCAAATGGTACTTTGACCAAGAGAACACCAAGTTCTCAGTTGAGATCATTGACTGCTAGTGCGAGCACTGTATTGAAGCATGCTAAAGGAACGTCGAGATCATTCGACGGGGGTACCAGGTCGTTAGATAGAAACAAAGTGCTAATAAATGGACCAGGATCGAAGTTTCCTTTGAACCACCAGTCTGCTGAAGGAATTAGCAGATGCGAGTCTCCTAGCTCAATGAAAGGGGAAGAATCAGAAGACAAGTCAGCAAATAATGATAGTGTCCCAGGTGTCTTATACGATTTGCTGCAGAAAGAGGTCATAACATTAAGAAAAGCTGCACATGAGAAAGATCAAAGCCTAAGAGACAAGGACGAAGCTATTGAGGTTCGCTATTGTCCAGTTCTTTGCAGCCTTGAATGAAATGTTCTATAGTTGTATTACAAAGTTGAAATACTTGGTATTGTGTGTATTTTTAGATGTTGGCCAAGAAGGTTGAAACATTAACAAAGGCGATGGAAGTTGAGGCAAAGAAGATGCGAAGAGAAGTAGCTGTAATGGGGAAAGAGGTAGCTGCAATGCGTGTGGATAAAGGACAACAACAAGATAGTAAAACCAAACGTCTCTCGATCTCAAAGGGATCTTCAAATACTGCTCAACTGCTTTCTGGAAGGTATCATCATATCATATGCATACAGAGAGCTTTATCTAGTATCTATCATCTTCCAATTTTTCATTATTGTTTACGCATTTAATCTTTTTGTAGAGTGTCTGGACGAATTGGGATGACAAGGAGCACACAGTGACAAACTGATTTAATCAATCAAACTAGTTGATCTCTGTGGCTTGCTTTTATGGTTGTTGTGCATAAAACCTGTTTGGATTTTTTGGTTAAGTCTCTCAAAAAGTTCTTCCATGTCTCACTGATTAGTTTGTCTACTATGTTCGATTTTCCGAAAATAATAGGTTTATTAGAAGAAGAGAAGATTGTTAGTTATAGA
Source organism: Cardamine resedifolia (assembly GCA_014578085.1). NCBI lineage: Eukaryota > Viridiplantae > Streptophyta > Magnoliopsida > Brassicales > Brassicaceae > Cardamine > Cardamine resedifolia. The sequence continues at coordinate 65,293 of VBRH01000077.1, forward strand.
TTTTATGGTCTATCATAGATTGTTATGTTCGATTTTATGGATTAGTGTGATTTATGTTCAAGTTTAGGGGAATTAAAAAGCTTCAAGGCAATTTTCTTACGCTAAATTCAGCCACTTGTATTCCACTAAATCCAGTAGAAATTTACTAAACCAAACACAGAGCATTCTACCACCACTCTTCTAGTAAACTGCAAAACGCTTAACCAACTATCAGATACAACAACAATTGTTCTGTACATTACTTAAGTGACTACTAACTAATGTGCTTTCAAAATCAAAACTATTGCCTCATTTCACCATTTGTCGATAGTGAAATGAATTGAACCGGCTCCTCTATTACCACATCCTCTATTAAAAACCAAAAATAAAGAAAAGAAAAGCATAACCACATGAATTGAACCGGCTCCGTATCATTGGCCGGTACACGTATTGCGACGTGGGATTTAATATATTTCACTTTCGGTCCAAAAGTATTCTATATTTGAATAAGTAGGCCTATTCTTTGTTTGAAATTGTTTCCCATTACCGTTCTCTGCTCCATTGCTCCTTTCTTATATATATATATATATATTTTTTTTTTTCCAGATTCATCGATCTCCCACCGCCGCGAGAGAGTAAACTCACCGGACATAACAAAACCACCATCCGATAATCGTTTTGTTCTTTTTTCGTTGGATCTAGATCTGAGCGTCGGTGGTGAGAGATCTCTGGATCTCTGAAACGTTCCAGGAAAAATGGCGACGATGAAAAGTTTGATAGGTCTGATTAACAAAATCCAGAGAGCTTGCACTGTCCTCGGAGATCATGGCGGTGAAGGAATGTCGCTTTGGGAAGCTCTCCCAACCGTCGCTGTCGTTGGTGGCCAGGTCTGATCTCTTTCTATGAATATACACATTTGTATGTAAGATCCGATCTCAACTTCTCGCCTCTAATGTCTACGTTGCTGATTTATTTTGGTGTTGATTTTTTTTTGGATCAGAGTTCCGGAAAATCCTCAGTTCTAGAAAGTGTTGTGGGAAGAGATTTTCTGCCTCGTGGATCTGGTAATTTTATCTCTCGTTAAGCAATTTTGTCTCGTGTTCGTTGTTTGAAATCGAAACTAGGTATGAAATCTTTTAAGTTTTCTGGAAATTTTCGTGCTCTTAGTTGCCGCCATAAGTTTGCGAAACTATGTGATCTCGTGAGCATTACGTGAACCTATACACTAGCTCCCCATTAGTGTACTTTGTGAATAATGTTTCAATGAGGCCAATTCTCCTAAATCCTTTTCAGTGTGTGTGCTGATTGATCATATATTGTTCTTTTCTTATATTGTCTTGAAATGCTCATCTAAATTGATACCATTTGATTAATCAGGTATCGTTACAAGGAGGCCATTGGTGTTGCAGCTTCATAAGACTGAAGAAGGGACAACCGAGTACGCTGAGTTTCTTCATGCTCCTAAGAAGAGGTTTGCTGATTTTGGTAGGTTTGAATGAATCTTTCATGGGGCATTCTAATCGTCAATGAATATCTGCTCTTTTTTTTTCAATATGAAGCTAATTATTGGAAACAATGACTTTTGCAAAGGCAGCTTGGGCTAATAAATGTTCTTCTCTTTCCAGCTGCTGTACGGAAGGAAATTGAGGATGAAACTGATCGTATTACTGGGAAGTCAAAACAAATCTCAAACATTCCAATCCAGCTGAGCATATATTCTCCTAATGGTTTGTCCTTAAGACCACATTCCATTTAATGCATCCATATTGTAAATTCTGTAGTGCTTTTGGAAGACCAACACAGTAAATTTCCTATATTGTCGATACCAGCTTCCATGAGTTAAAAGGGTAGTAGGATTAGATTTTAATATTCCAGTTTTGCTACGCCTCTTTCATGGGATTTTGATTTCTCACTTTAAGCTTTTCTCTACAGTTGTTAACCTGACGCTCATAGATCTTCCGGGTTTGACGAAGGTTGCTGTAGGTAAGAGTTTGATGTGTCATACTCTTGGTTCTTTTATCCACTAGCGTGTGCTTAAGTTGTTCACTGACATGAATGTTACTCTTGTAGACGGACAACCGGATAGTATTGTCCAAGACATTGAAAATATGGTCCGCTCTTATGTTGAAAAGGTAAGTTTATCTCTAAGCTATTGCTGAGAAGGTTTCGACAATTTTTTCATTTTTTCGAGCCAAGTTCAACTGAAAAATGCACTTGATCATGTGATCTCTGGAAGCTTATCCTATGATACGTTATCTGCAGCCAAATTGCATCATATTGGCTATTTCTCCAGCTAATCAAGATATTGCTACCTCAGACGCAATTAAACTTGCTAGAGAAGTTGATCCTACAGGTACCACCTAGATGTAGTTTCCTAATAACTAGTAAGTAGCTACTTTTCACTCTCCACAACATTTTTATACCTTTTAGTATACTATCTGTAGGCGAAAGGACTTTTGGAGTGGCAACCAAGCTTGATATCATGGATAAAGGAACAGATTGTCTAGATGTAAGGATCTATCTTGACTCCTGCACCTTGGGGTCTCAACTAATTCAGTTACTTGTTTAATTACTTTGTCACCTCCTCGCCGTATTTGATGAAGGTTCTCGAGGGAAGGTCATACCGTTTGCAACATCCCTGGGTCGGTATTGTGAATCGTTCACAGGCCGATATCAATAAGAGGGTTGATATGATTGCTGCACGTAGGAAGGAGCGTGAATATTTTGAAACAAGCCCTGAATATGGGCACTTAGCCAGTAGAATGGGTTCAGAATATCTAGCAAAACTCTTGTCTCAGGTACATTTAGGATTTACTTGCACAGATCTCGTTTATATCAAAGCTTTAATGCATAGCGTTGACTGTCTTCCATCTTCTTTTTTCCTCTCTATCAGCATTTAGAGACTGTTATCAGGCAGAAAATCCCCAGTATTGTTGCTTTAATCAACAAAAGCATCGATGAGATAAATGCAGAGCTGGATAGGATTGGGAGACCGATTGCAGTAGATTCAGGGGTAAGATTTAAAACCATTACACATTCAGTATTTAGAGTTGCATCAGAATCAAACGGATTGTTACTCACTAAATATGTGATTCCAGGCCCAACTTTACACAATTTTGGAACTCTGCCGGGCCTTTGATCGTGTCTTTAAGGAGCACTTGGATGGAGGGTAAGTAATTAAGTTATTCGGATTATTAGTCGTATAGCTCATATATTGCGATGATCAGTTTGGAGTCTATGAATGTTTTCAAAAGACAGTGGCCTGTCCAGAGTAATATGCTGCGCTATAAATGATTCAGTCTTAACTTTGCTTACCTTCTAGTCAGTTTCCAGACTAAGGTTATGCAATTTAAGTATAGTTTACAACACTGACCTTTTCATAGATGTTTGCCAGAAAATGCTTCACATAATTTCACAATGCAAGTCTGGTAAGGTCGATTTTCTTACATTTATCATTTTGTTTGTATCAGACGACCTGGTGGAGACCGGATTTATGGAGTTTTCGACCATCAGTTACCAGCAGCCTTAAAGAAACTTCCCTTTGATCGACATCTCTCGACCAAAAATGTTCAGAAGGTTGTTTCAGAAGCAGATGGTTATCAGCCACATCTTATTGCTCCTGAACAAGGATACAGAAGGCTCATTGATGGATCCATAAGCTATTTCAAAGGACCAGCTGAAGCCACTGTCGATGCAGTATGCTTCTGAATTTTATTATATTCCATTACTTTGGAGACTTAATTACCAATAAATTGACTAAATGCTTGATTACTGTTTTGGTATTTCCTAGGTGCATTTCGTATTGAAGGAGCTGGTCAGAAAGTCGATTTCAGAAACAGAGGTGAGTACTGAGAAGAAGCCTTGTGTTGTGAGAACTCCTAGCTCTCTACGCTCTATTTCAATCCTAAAATGCCATTGTTATTTTTATCAGGAGCTGAAGCGATTCCCGACTCTAGCAAGCGATATAGCAGCTGCTGCAAATGAAGCTCTTGAAAGATTCAGAGACGAAAGCAGGAAAACGGTTCTGCGTCTAGTGGATATGGAATCCAGCTACCTCACAGTTGAGTTCTTCAGGAAACTTCACATGGAACCCGAGAAAGAGAAACCAAACCCGAGGAATGCCCCAGCACCAAATGCAGACCCCTACTCAGATAATCACTTCAGAAAGATCGGTATGTGCATCTCGCTTCCCTCAGTATGAATGAGACATATCAAATACTTGTTTGTTGACTTTGAATAACTCAGGATCCAACGTGAGTGCATACATAAACATGGTCTGCGATACATTGAGAAACTCTCTTCCCAAAGCTGTTGTTTACTGCCAAGTTAGAGAAGCTAAGAGATCGCTCCTCAACTTCTTCTACGCCCAAGTCGGCAGGAAAGAGGTAAACTATATGATTAATTTGTTACTCTCTATTTGGTTGCCCGAGAGGAAACCCCCAAACCGATAACAATTTTAATAAAAATGGTGCAGAAGGAGAAGCTGGGGGCGATGTTGGACGAAGACCCACAGCTGATGGAACGAAGAGGAACCTTAGCGAAACGGCTAGAGCTTTACAAACAAGCTAGAGATGACATCGATGCCGTGGCTTGGAAGTAAAGGGTTTGCCAAGAAATATTCTTTATATTGTTAATTTCTTTGTTCGTGTGGGCATTGCATTATAATAGATATGTTGGGAGTTTTACCTTCCAATTCACACACACACACGCGATAACTCATGTTTGATTCGGTTGCTAATTTCTTCTATCAACACTTTCCCACTTTTTGGTTTGTGTGTATCTTCGATTCTTGAATACTATTGTAGAACAGTTGAGGCATATTTGAAGTCGTATTCTTCTTACACTAAGGCAAAAGGACGCGTTTGTATTATATTGGTCTGCACTGTGTCATTATTCGAAGCAGGTAAAGTATATATAACCATACAGACTCAATAAGCAGACTCAATAAATTTCCCTATAGACGCTTGTAATACAATTATATTCTGCAGATTTATCCATTTAATGATTGATAGGTTGGTTTCAAAACTCACTCAAATACTAAGTAGACACGTCTCAAAACTTTAGTTCAAATCCTTGTTTTTAATGCAGTGATTTAAGTTAACTAACGATCCTGTCGTCACGTGGTTCATTTGAAAATAGATTTAAAAGTAGTTAAGTAGTCCTTAAGATTCGGGATTTGGGAGTAAAAAGTCATAGAATTCGTCACAGGTGTCAAAGTAGTAAGTAAATTATAAAAGTCAAAGAGAGAGCTTAAACTTCCAGGCTTTGAGCTGTCCATTAATTGCAGGATTGGGAAAAAGGTTTCTATCCACTTACGTGGAGACAAGTGCCCAATGCTTTGTCTGTTACTGGTCCCTGTCTTCTCTGTGGTTTATGGGGCCATGTCAACATCAAACTTTCAAAGCTCTTTACTTTTCAACTGACCTTTTCGTACCACAAAGGCTCAGACTCTTTCTCCCGTCCTTTAATACTCTCTGAGTTTTGAGGATCTGAAAGCCAAAGATCATGGAGGATAGCCAAGAACTTGCCTTGACCCAGCTGAGAAAATCGGTCGAGAAACTCTCTTCTTCTATAGAGGTAATCAAATTTTGGTCCACACTGTTCTCATCCGCCTCATAATGGTTCGCATTGTGAATTGATTAGGTTTGAGTCTCTCATCGGAAACCCTAACACAGTAGAGAAAGTTTAGTAAAAGGCATTGAAAATCAGAAAATCCTGATCCATGGGTTGTTTTTCTCTGTGTTGTTGTTTCCTTTGAAGGGATATGAGAACCCGACGTTGATGAGGTTCCTGGTGGCAAGATCAATGGACCCAGACAAGGCAGCAAAGATGTTTGTAGATTGGCAAAAATGGAGAGCCTCCATGGTTCCTCCAACTGGGATCTCAGACTCGGAAGTGAAGGATGAATTGGACTTCAGAAAGATCTGTCTTCAGGGTCCAACCAAATCCGGACACCCTTTGGTGCTTGTCATTACCTCTAAGCATTTTCCTTCTAAGGATCAAGTTATCTTCAAGAGTAATCAATCACCTCTCACTTGTTTAAGACCTTGAATTTCAGTGGATATTATATATGTTGTTCATTGAGTAGATGAGTATTTTGTTTGGGAACCCCAAATAAGCTTCTCTAATGAGCTTTTTTCATGTTCTCTGGTTATTGACTAGTTTCATTTGAATCCCTTTGATCCAGTTGACTTCAATAACATTTTATGTGTTTGGTGTTGCAGAGTTCGTTGTTTATGTGCTTGACAAAACAATCGCAAGGTATTTGTTTACACAACTCAAACCAAAACACTAATCTTCAATTATATTACAAGCTTTTTGGTTCCATATGTTTCAGTGGCATCAAAGGCAAAGAAGTAGGAGATGAGAAATTAGTAGCCGTTATTGATCTAGCAAACATTACATACAGGAACGTTGATGCTCGTGGATTGATCACCGCCTTTCAATTCTTACAAGTAAGCATCTCCTCTCTTTCTAAAACTATGTAGATCACACAACAAAAATTATTCACATGTTTATATTTAAAAAAATGTTTCTCCAGTCTTATTACCCGGAACGTCTTGCAAAATGCTACATCTTGCATATGCCTGGATTCTTCGTGACCGTTTGGAAATTCGTCTGCCGTTTTCTAGAGAAAGCAACTCAGGAAAAGGTTTGATTTTTAATCTTCTCTTGATGTATCTTACCTCCACATGCTCTTAAGCAAATCTCAAGAACATTGTTTTTTGTTTTGTTGTTGTATAGATTGTGATAGTAACGGAAGGAGAACAGAGAAAATTTGAGGAGGAGATCGGAGTAGATGCTTTACCAGAAGAATACGGTGGCCAAGCCAAGCTCACAGCAATACAAGATGTTCTTCCTCAGGCTGCTCCAGTAACTTTAACAAACAATAATGTTTAACTCTTAATTTTTGGAAGCATTATTGATCTGAAAACCAAACATGCTGTAATCGATTATTAGTATTTATTTTCGTATTGCTTTAGCTTTTAATTCTTTATTATCTTATGATTAGAATTTAGAACAGAGCATTTTTTTGTTATATCTTTCCGTCAACTGAAATTTCCAATACATGAGAAAGTTGTGTGAAAAAATCAATCTTGTGTTGAGAAATCGATTCTCCTAATTAAATAAACCTCTTCTTGTCTTGGGACGCAGTATTGAACAGTCTTACCACAATGCTAATACTTTATTTTGCAAAACCAAAATGAGTCATTGCATGGTTTGGTATAGACTCTTAGTCCCTGAACATTTGGTTTCTTAAAGTAAGAAAAATGAGGATGGAACATTGTTGATATCTACTCGCTCAGGAATCAATCAGACCAGACTAACTCGTAGAAATGTCTTTTGTTATAAGATTCCTAGTAGAAGTCCTTGGGCTAAAAAGGTCAAAGAAAACAAAGGAGCAAGAGAAAGAATTTTTCAACAACTTTAGTTTTTTTTTTTTTCTAAACAAAAAGAAAACACTTTAAATTTCCAAAAGAAGCAATGAAAACATGAGAAAATTGTGTGAATATACTTAATCTGGTAGGAGGATGACTAATTTTGTATACCAGTTCCAAACCTCGTGCTGTTTATGTTTCTTAGGCCAAAAAAGCCTGCAGTTTTGACTTTTGAAGATGTTGGTAAAGCTAGTAACACACTCTTAAAATCCCAAACTTTTGTCGATCAGCCGCCTCCAAAACCTCTCTGTCTCTCATTTTTTTTTCTTCTTCTTCTTCCTCATCACGACGGCGACAATGGCGACGCTCACTCATCAAACCCCACAAACCCATTTCCTCTCTAGGCTTCCTCTCAGAGCTAAACCCAGACACTTCTCCACAAGAGTCAAAATGTCTCTCCAAGAATCTGCCCCTTCTCTCGCCGTCGTTGGAGTTACCGGCGCCGTAGGACAAGAATTCCTGTCTGTTTTATCCGATCGAGACTTCCCTTATAGCTCCATCAAGATGCTTGCATCGAACCGCTCTGCAGGGAAACGCGTTGCCTTCGACGGCGGAGAATACACTGTGGAGGAGCTCACAGCTGAGAGCTTCGATGGCGTTGATATAGCTCTATTCAGTGCCGGTGGATCCATAAGCAAAGAGTTTGGGCCACTGGCGGCGGAGAAAGGAACCATCGTTGTTGACAATAGCTCAGCGTTTCGAATGGTTGATGGAGTTCCGCTTGTGATTCCGGAAGTGAATCCTGAAGCAATGAAAGGGATTAAAGTTGGAATGGGAAAAGGGGCTTTGATTGCAAACCCTAATTGCTCCACCATTATTTGTTTGATGGCTGTTACGCCTCTTCATCATCACGCAAAGGTTCGGTTTTTATTCTGAAATTTCAATCCCAATTTAAGAGTCAATGGAAACTTGGGAATTAGCAGTGCCAAAGTCTGCATTTTGTGGTACCTGAATAACGTTTGATTGGTTCTAAACAGGTGAAGAGAATGGTGGTTAGTACATACCAAGCAGCTAGTGGTGCTGGTGCTGCAGCTATGGAAGAGCTTGTGCAGCAGACTCGCGAGGTTTTGTTTCTATTGCAGCCTTGTTTGATTGATATATTTAACGATTGTGCCGAGTTGTGATTCTGCTTCGTCTTCTTCTTTTGCATTGGTGTGTTTCCTTAGGTTTTAGCTGGTAAACCCCCGACTTGTAACATCTTCGGACAGCAGGTGATTGCTCAGTTTTGCTTATAGTTTGTTTTTCGAATTTGCAGATTCTGAAATCCATTTTTTGAGTAATTTGATGGTTTTGATGTTTGTCTGCAGTATGCATTTAACTTGTTTTCGCATAATGCTCCTATTCTTGAAAACGGTTACAATGAAGAGGAAATGAAACTTGTGAAGGAGACAAGGAAGATCTGGGTGAGTGGGTTACTTAAGTGCCTATTTTTTGTGTTCATTTAACTGTGATCTTTTTTTCCTAAATTTTAGCTGCTGTGTTAAGAGGTCTCTCACCAATTACTTGCTCTTGGCAGAATGACACTGAAGTTAAAGTAACAGCAACGTGTATACGCGTTCCAGTTATGCGTGCTCATGCAGAGAGTGTTAATCTCCAGTTTGAGAATCCTCTCGATGAGGTAACTATACACTACACATGGATCCCGTTTTCTACTGAAAGCAGTGATGTTCTGTGTTTCCTAGTGATTTCACTCACTGATATGTCTATTTCAATCATGGCTATTCTGTAGAAAGTTTGGAACCTTCTCTAGAATTGTAGACCATGTTTCGTGATTCTACTTGTGTAGTTAAAAGAATCTTATGATCAAGTTCTTCTTGAGGTTATAACGGTTTTTCTAACTATATTTTAACAGAATACAGCAAGGGAGCTCTTAAAGAAAGCACCTGGAGTTTATATAATTGATGACCGTGCTTCTAATACTTTCCCTACTCCACTCGATGTCTCTAACAAAGACGATGTCGCGGTTGGTAGGATCAGGCGAGATGTGTCTCAAGATGGCAATTTCGGGTAAAGCTTTCACTCTTTCTATTGAATTTGGAGCAATTGAGTTTTTCTTTTTCCTGATTAAAGCCTTTAATTTTGTTAATTCAGACTGGACATATTCGTTTGCGGAGATCAAATACGCAAAGGAGCTGCACTGAATGCTGTTCAAATCGCTGAGATGCTTCTCTGATTTCTAATCCCTACACATGACAAGAGTTTAGTGTTTTGTCCTATTTGAGCCAAGAACCTCAGTTTTGTGTTCCTTATGTTTTCCTATTTGACCAATTTTGTTACTTTTTCATTCATGAAGTTGTCTCTGAAATCTAGACCATAGTATCATATCCATGCGTGGCTGCTTCTTGAACCTTGTCAATTTCCGGTTCGAATCTGTACCGGCTTGGTTAATGACAGATGCAATTTTATTAGGTGAGAGTTAGGGGGTGTATTGAATTGAAGATTTGGGGGGATTTTGATTTTAACTAGTGATTTATAAATATCTTCTCAAATCTTATGTTATTGAATTAAGAATTTGTGTAAAACCAATTTAATCATTTAAAATTTCATGTTATTCAATCAATCATTTGTAATATTCATATCAAATATAGTGTTATTCAAAACACAATTGTTTTTTCTGAAAAAATTACTGAATGAGATTTGATGATACTTTTGATACATTTTTACTTGAAAAATAAGAATGAAAAAGTCACGCCTCCAAAGGTGGTATTTGGGGGAATTTCAGAAAAAAAATATATATATATATATATCTTTAACATCAATTACTATTTTTCCTGAGAAAACAAAAAAACTGATGAGTCTGGTTCTTCGTACCCAAAACTTTAGCATATGAGATTTTTCAATTGAATACGCATCAAAGGTTGGAATATTTTCTCTTAAATAAACACAGAAATTTCAATCCATTACGTAGCAACAATGGTGGGTTCCACGAATGTTCATCAACTATCTTCATCGACTTCACTCTTTGTCACACTCTCTAATCACTTCGAGTTCCAATTCGAATTCCACGAAAGGTCGATTTTCCAAGTCCAGAATCGTTGTAACGAGTTCTTCGAACTAGACTAGAGCTTACTTGGATGAAGGCCAAGGTCAACTGAGAGAGAGAGAGGCTCTGCAAATTTGCAAATGCAAAAAAGGAATGAAGCTTGAATTTGCAATAGATGCAAAATGGATATGGAATTTGCATTTGAACATTCTTATGGTTTGATCATCGTTGCTGATTCACACAGAATACTCAAGGCAAATTCCTTATCTTTTAAAGCGAATGAGAAGCTAGTCTTGCATATAAGTGATGATATAAACGTTTTTGTGGTTATCATATATAGGCTGCATTCAAGGATTTTACATTTGAAACTATCCTTAAAGTCAACAGAATCAAAGTTAGTTAATTGGTTTATTAGAGATCAGAACCATAATGCAGTAGTTTATTGAGCATTTTGTTCTTGTGTTGTTTAGCACTTGAGTAAGAGAACAATGAGACTGAGGAAGAAATATTTGATACAACTTGTGTTCTGAGGACTGAGATTGATATTAGTGTGATTTACTATACCGATATGAAGGTGACAAATGTGCCTCCTTGTCTTAATGGTAAGGTTTCAAGTATCTAATTTTGTTTCAGTTCCATTTAAGTATCCTATGTTACCAGAAACAACTTCAATGTTTAATATTCAGCTTTTCTTGTGTGGTGATCGATACAATTGTGTAGCTTACGAAAGAAATGTATGGGCTCAGATATTTGAGTTCTGAGATTGAGGTAAAGGTTAGACATATTTGTAATACAAGCAAGTTACGTGATCTGTGATTGAGTGTTGTATGTTGTTTGTCCAGGTTATTGGAGACTGAGATGGTGATCTCAACATGTTTCGAGAATTAAGTATGCGTCAAAGCAGCATGTACCTTTGGCTTTATGTGCAGAAGCTCTGGCCATGTGTTGTGCGCTTATGACGATCTCCTCTGATCCAAGATTTACAGACATCAAGCATTTGGAGGTCTTCTCAGATTCACAGGTTCTGATTTCTCTCCTTCGCTCAAGGCCGTTCTTCACGATATCACATACTTATGCTCTCTCTTTCTCTTTTGTTCCCAGAGGAAACAATGTAGTTGCATATTCTCTTGCTAAGTCGGCTCTGTTAGCTGCAAATTTTATCCTTTCCTCCTCTGTTCAAGTGTAAAAAAATTTAAAAATCTCACCAAATATCCTCAAATTTCTTCAAAACTAAATTCCACTAAATCTCCCCAAATCAAGTTTTCTCATCTCCTTCCTTACTAAGGTTTTGGAGAAGAACCGGGCCCCACTATCAAATCATGATTGGTTTAGATAGGAGTGGTTACAGAGGGGTTTTCTCATCTCCTTCCTTGCTAAGGTGTTGGAGAAAGAACCGGGCCCCACTATCAAAATCATGCACTGAGTGATGGGTCCCACATCGTCTTTTCCTTTTCACTTTGATGATGGCATTGGCTTCAGATAATTATTGTACGATTGCGAATCTTGATTTTCCAAGTGCCTAAATATTCTTTAATTGTTATCAAATCATGGTGACTCCTTCGCTGCTAAGTTTTATAATACTTTCGTTACCCTACCATCAAAATAAGTTAAATAACCATAAGTTAGTATATAATGAAACGAATATTTATTTTCCTTTTTAGTGGGTCTTTAAATCTTAATCCATCTTTCATAAATCTTAGTTTCACTAATTATTTTTTAAATTACTCCTTTTCTTTAAAATATTCTTTTAAAATTCTTCCTAAAACGACTTTGTTTAGCGTTATCCAAATTTAACTTTTTAATTATAAATACATCAGTGAGAGTTTCCCACCGTCCGATGAGAATATAATACAAGTGACGTCAGCAATCAGGTCGGAGTAAATATGTTACGCGAAGCAGAGGATTAAGGCACAGTCAATGGGACCCTCGAAGACGAAGACGAGAAGACTGAGAATCTAAATGCCATAAGAGTCCACGAAAACTGAGGAGAAAGAGATCAGTCATCACCATCGTTCTTCGTGATCAGCCACAAGTAAAGTCACCGGTAAGTCATATCTCGTCTAATTTCTTCAAGCTGTCTAGTTTTTTTTTTGTTTACTTTCACAAATCGCATTAGATAGTTGGTGTTCTTGTTTCAGTGATCTTAGATTCTTCAAAATTCTTGTTGTTAGGTTGAGAGAGTAAAAATTTACGAGAAGATGAGGAAGACAATTCAAGTGTTTGGATTCCCTAATTGTGTGAGCGCAGAGGATGTTAAGAAATTTCTTGAAAGACTTACGGGCTCAGGCACTGTTTACGCTATCAAAGTTAGACAACCGAAGAAAGGTGGTCCGAGAGTCTACGCCATTGTTCAGTTCACAACTGAAAGACACGCGAGGCTGATCATCACCAAGGCTGAAGAAGGTCTCTATTACGGAAGATCTTATCTCAAAGCTTTTGAGGTAGAACAAGACATTGTCCCAAGACCCAGGGCTTCGTTGCACAACATCTCCGAGTTAAAGATGTATTTTGGATGTCAGGTCTCACCCAAGAAGTTTTCAGTTCTCTGGAGTGCTCAAAATGTTCGCGTCTCGTTTGGAACTGGGATGCGTAAACTCCATTTCTCTATGTCTTGGTATGATAAAGATTATCGGCTTGAGCTTCCATATGAAAACGTGTGGCAGATTGATTTGCATTCGCCTCAAGGACGATCTTCAAAGTTTCTTGTGATTCAGCTGATTGGTGCTCCTAAGATCTTTGAGAAAGAGGACCAACCTGTCCACCTTTTGTTTGGAATGCTAGATTTTTATAGTGATGGGTCTGATGAGCAATGGATAAGAACTACAGATTTCACTTCGTCTTCTTGTATCGGTCAATCATCGGCTTTCTGTTTAGAGCTTCCAATTCACCTCAATGTTCCTGATTTCAGAGAGAATTTCGCCAACTATGCAGAGCACAATGCCGGTACTTTCCTCCTTGAATCCGGTTCTAGCTATTCATCTGATGCAAACATTCTTGTCCCTGTAGTTAATCCTCCTCCAGGGTTTGATTTGCCTTTTGAGATCTTGTTCAAAGTTAATACATTGGTGCAGAACGCGTGTCTCCCCGGGCCAGCTCTTGATCTTGACTTCTATCAGCTGGTTAATCCAAAAAGATATGAGAGAGCTCTCATAGATTACTCTCTAGAAAAACTCTTTTATCTTAAGGAATGTTGCTATGAGCCTGCTCGTTGGCTCCGCGAAGAGTACAAAAATTGGACCACGAAAGGAAAGATTCCTCTGTCTCCTATTATATCTTTGGACGCTGGACTTGTTTATATGTATCGCGTCCAAGTTACTCCAACAAGAGTCTATTTTTCTGGACCAGAGGTGAATATTTCAAACCGTGTCCTTCGACATTACTCCAACTACATCAACAATTTCCTCAGGATATCATTTGTTGATGAAGATCTGGAAAAGGTTCGTTCCATGGACCTGTCTCCACGCTCTTCTACTCAACGAAGAACCAAGTTATACCACAGGATTTACTCTGTTCTTCACGATGGGATTGTTATCGGCGATAAGAAGTTTGAGTTTCTCGCCTTTTCTTCCAGCCAGCTGCGGGAGAACTCCGCTTGGATGTTTGCACCAAAAGACGGGCTCACGGCAGCACATATCAGAGCTTGGATGGGTGATTTTGACCATATAAGAAATGTAGCAAAATATGCTGCAAGGCTCGGGCAATCGTTTAGCTCGTCGAGAGAGACACTTAATGTTAGGAGCGATGAGATTGAAGTGATTCCTGATGTTGAGATCAGATCTTTAGAGACACGTTATGTGTTTTCTGATGGAATAGGAAAGATCTCAGCTGAATTTGCTAGACGGGTGGCTAAGAAATGTGGCCTCACAGAGTTTGCTCCGTCTGCTTTTCAAATCCGTTATGGCGGGTATAAAGGAGTGGTGGCTGTGGATCCAAACTCATCAAAGAAACTGTCTTTGAGGGAAAGTATGAGCAAATTCGAGTCAGGGAACACAAAGCTCGATGTCTTGACGTGGAGCAAGTACCAACCTTGTTATCTGAACAGACAACTAATTACACTTTTGTCTACTCTCGGAGTTAAAGACAATGTCTTTGAGAAGAAACAAAGAGAAGTTGTGGATCAGCTCGACGCTATCTTAACCAATCCTTTGGAGGCTCACGAGGCTCTTGGTTTAATGGCTCCAGGGGAGAACACAAATATTCTCAAGGAACTGCTCTTGTGTGGTTATAAACCTGATGCCGAACCTTTCCTATCAATGATGCTTCAGAATTTCAGGGCGTCTAAGTTGTTGGAACTAAGGACAAAATCACGGATTTTCATTCCTCGTGGAAGATCTATGATGGGATGTATGGATGAGACCAGAAGACTTGAGTACGGTCAGGTGGTCGTGCAATATTCAGATCCTATGAGACCGGGAAGTCGATACATCATCACGGGACCTGTTGTTGTTGCGAAAAACCCGTGTCTGCATCCTGGTGACGTTCGTGTTCTTCAAGCTATTGAGGTACCAGCTTTGAATCACATGGTGGACTGCGTTGTTTTCCCACAAAAGGGCTCAAGGTAAACTCCTTTTTAATCTTGATTCTGACTTTAATCTCATATTTTTTATTGGAATTTGGTTTCTTTTGTTATTTGTGCATAGGCCGCACCCAAATGAATGTTCCGGGAGTGATTTAGATGGAGATATATACTTTGTATGTTGGGATCCTGAATTGATACCACCAAAAATGTCTGAGCCAATGGACTATACTCCTGAACCAGCTCAAATCTTGGATCATGATGTCACAATTGAGGTAAAAATCAAAATCTTCGATCACTTAATTGTCTTTTTAACGTTGGGAGATTAAATTTTGATTGGCTTAATCGGTTTCCAGGAAATCGAAGAGTACTTTGCAAACTACATTGTGAATGATAGCCTAGGGATCATTGCAAATGCTCATACCGCCTTTGCAGATAAAGAACCACTCATGGCATTTAGTAGCCAGTGCCTTGAGCTTGCACAGAAGTTTTCAATCGCGGTGGATTTCCCAAAAACTGGTGTTGCAGCCGAGATACCACAGCATCTCTATGTGAAAGAGTATCCGGATTTCATGGAGAAACCGGATAAACCGACGTATGAGTCGAGAAATGTGATTGGTAAGCTTTTTAGAGAGGTAAAAGAGCGAGCTCCACCGTTGATCTCGATCAGATCATTTACTCTTGATGTGGCTTCGAAGTCTTATGATAAAGACATGGAAGTTTACGGATTTGAGGAATATCTTGAAGAAGCTTTTTTCCACAAGGGAAATTACGATTACAAATTAGGTAATCTGATGGATTATTATGGGATTAAGACGGAGGCTGAGATACTTAGTGGCGGTATCATGAGGATGTCGAAGTCGTTCACCAAGAGACGGGACGCGGAATCAATCGGAAGGGCGGTTCGGTCGCTTAGGAAAGAGGCTTTGTCGTGGTTCAATGCGGCAGAAGAAGAAGAGGTGTTTGATGAATCGGCAAAGGCATCGGCTTGGTATCATGTGACGTACCACTCAAGTTACTGGGGAGTTTATAATGAGGGTTTGCAACGTGACCATTTCTTGAGCTTTGCGTGGTGCGTTTATGATAAGCTTGTGAGAATCAAGAAGGCGAATGTTGGGAGGCGTCAGCGGCAAGAGACGCTCGAGCGGTTAGGCCGGTTCTGCATTTGAGTTTATTGTCTTTTTTCTCTTTTTATTCTTTTTTCGGTTTTGAGTTTCTTATGTACATAATGTTTGGTTTGGAGTGCAAAACAGCAATTTCTAGAAGGAACAAAAAAACATATCGGTTGTTTCTTCATTTGCTTCTTCTGGATTCCTACTCATCAGTAATTTTTCATGGGTTCTTCTGACTAACGTTTTGGATAAAAGATATGCGCGGAAAAAAAGAAAGATTGATCCCAGTGATCTTGATCTAGCCAAAACTAGCATTTAGCTGGTGCTTTGAAGCAAGTTGAAAAGAAAGAAGTTATTTGTAGCTTTTGTAATTTCTCTGGTCATAGCTTTTAAAATGTTTTGTCTAGAATTAATGTGGGTTTTACGGAGTCTTCTCTTTCTTTCTTTCTTTTTGCGGTGTTCATTGAATTCGTGTAAGAATGAAAGTTGTTTATATTTTTGCATTCTCTCTTGTCTACTTCTTGATCAAGTAACTGTAGATTTCTCGGTGAATGCATGGAATGGTTGATATTATCATCTTCAAGTGATGATCAAGACTTGTTTCTTCTGTAAACAAAACAAAAAAAGGCATCAATTTTTATGTACAGTATGGTTGGTTTGGAGTGCAAAATCAGAAGTTTCTAGTTTTCTACAAGAGGTGTGAAATTTAATTAAGTTTGACGGGGCTAAATCAAAACTGATGCTAAATTCATTCGAGTCCTCGAAAATAATAAAATCTGAAAACAAACTTTGATTTTGAGATACAAATTGTTTAATAACAAGTTAACAACAGTTAACACAAATAAACCGGGTCAAAACCGAAAATTTAAATATATATAGTTTCTATTTTCAAACCTCTCAATATATGTGTATGTATGTACATAAACACTTTCTCTAATATGGGTCAGGCCCATCAAAACACATACACAGCCTCTCTATATATATTATATATATGTAATATACACACTCCAAAATCAAGAAATCACCCTTTTTATGTCGCAACTTCGGATGAAAAAAAAAAGTTTTTGTTTATCAAGAAGAGACAAGAAGACGTTGGCGATGTAGCAGAGAAAACTTGACGTGCAAGCATAGTTTGCCCTTGTCCAAATAAAGCCGAACTCCAGTAACTAACCAATGACCAGGACTATGTTGAGGTCCTCGACATAACTGAGAAAGATCAACGAATTTCACAATCTTGTTATTCGCCGGCACCGGAGGTCCTCCGGGGAAGACACTTGAATCCAAATTGACCTCGTTTTTGTCTTTGTTAACGGCCATATTATGATGAACACTGCCACTCGTCAACGGCAAGCTCATGGAAGAGAAGATTCCCGATTTCTGAGTTCCCGTTGGTCCATGGACCCAATCTTTCTGAACGACGTAGTGATCGGAGACTTTGGTGAAACGGAGACGGAGGTGGAGAACGGATTTTGAGCCGTGTTTCTTCACTTCGAGTTGTGCTCCGGTGACGATGAAAGCGACATCGTTTAGGGACTTGTTGCTTGTTGTTGTGATCCAGTCTGGGTCGTATTTCACTGGAGCTGTACAGACGTGTGAGAATTTCTTACCGTTTAGAGATTCGAAGTAGCGATCATTGTCGGCGATTTGGTCGGAGCCTCTCCATATTTGATCGTCAGTGATTTTTTCCCCAACCGAAGTTCTTGTATTTTCTAGGTGTTGTAAGTGTATAGCCAGCCTGTTGACCATAAAATTCATTATTTCACTACCTTGAATTTATAAACGTATATAGATATAGATTCTGTAAGAAACAAAAATGTATCGCATTGTTGGTAAAATTGTCAAATCTAGTTATTTGTTCTATTTTTATAGGTAATCTAATCAAATGATAATTACGGTGCTTTTTCAAAGAAAATATCAACTTCTTTGCTTTGGTTAATTAACGTTACCTATTGCATTTCTTCCCTTCAAGGAACAATCGCAATCCGGTTACTGGGTTGTTATCGCTAGTCACCTAACCCGGGGAAACCTCAACAATTAGTAAAATTACTAATATTTTTACATGTATAATTAGTGAAAGAAAACAAAAATGTGAGCATTAATTAACGATGAATACGTACGGGGGTGGTATTAACGTATAGTTTTGGACCCATGAAGTTAATGTGAAGAGCCGGATACGCCGAAGCCATATTTGGCGCCGCGCCAAACGGAAGGTCGTTATGGACCGGAGCCCATGTTCTAGGCCCAGAGAAATCCAAAAAATATTGCAGGTCCATTAACGGCGGCTTGTCTGTTCAAAATGATATACTATATCATTGCCCAAACCATTTTCAATAATCAAAATACTACTATCAGAGGTTAGAATGGTTACATCTGAGGTAGAGAGACATGGCGTGAGAGAGAAGACCAAATCCAGGGACGTCTTTAAGGAGTGATGTGATCGGAATAAAGTTGAAATTGATCGCGTCAGGCTTTTCCGGGACTGTTATTAGCCACTCACTATGGCTTTTGGCTCTTCCGTCGCCTCCTCTTTTCGCGCATATAACCGTTATTCCCTGTCACGTAATGGTTTTTGAATGATTTAACATTTTCATTATATATATTTGTTTATATTTATATATGTGTAAAACTTACTTACATTTTGGGAATTTATTGAAAAATTATTGAAAGCAACCGTTTGTTTGTCATCATAGACGTTGAACGCTTCAGGAAACTGCAATATTAAAGGTGCAAATGGTTGTCCAATTAGAAAATAATAAATGAAATTTCGTCCGGGAGGGATATTAATTTCATCCGTCCACCCAAATTTTCTTTTAAGAAAATACTTATCCCTTTATTATATCATTGCCAACAAATTTAGTAGAATGGAATTGTTCCTCGACTTTCTTTTTTTTTGTCATCTGGATTATATTAGATAGAAGCAAATGGAGAAATAAAAATGCATAATGCCAATTGCCAAGTTGCATTAAGAATTAAAAATTAAAAATTATTTATTTAAGCTGACCTTGGGCTGAGATTGTGATTGGTGATGGGCCTTATTGTGCCGACGAGAAGAAAGAAGGCAAGAGCCGGTGAACAATTGGTCGCCGAGATCGTAGAGATGGTAACGGAGGAGGTCGGTGTCGAGATCATTAGACTTGTCCTGTCTCACAACCACCACGTCTTGACCCCCTACGCTCACCCCAGTTATGACGTGTGTCCCATACCTCTCTATAAACCTGTCCTTTTTTCAAATTTATTTTTTTATTATTATACGATCATTGTGACAAATGATTACGTATATGCATCTTCTCGAAAACAAGTTAGATTATTGATACAAAAGTCTTTGCAAATAATGTTCATTTTTTCAGTTTACAATTAGTCAACGTTTTTATTAGTATTTTAACTTCAATTCAATGAGAAAAAAAATATCAGTTAAATCAAGTTTCTCCCGAATCTTCGATACGATCATAGTTGGAAACGTTGACTATTCAATTTTAATATTCAAAAGATAATAGAAAAAAATAAACGGATATTCCACATTAATTCATAACATAGAATGAGTCAAAAATGTAACCAAATGTTCTATCACTATTCAACCAAAACAACTGGCCAAGTTTGGAAAAATTTGATAATATGTCTGTGGTCGTAATGTAACACCACGCACGCAGGTAAGTTAGCTATCAGTCAATAGAAAGAAAAAGATAATAGAAAAAAAAAACATGTGAACCACTGACCTGGCCAATAATTGTGGATCCCACGAAGAAGGAACGGCGTTTCGAACGCGGTCAGTGAGACGCAAACGATTGGGATTATGGATGTGAAGATTAAAGAGCGTTACAACAGAAGCGTCGAGTCCTAAAGATTTCACCTTTGCGGCGTCTATTGCCCATGACCCGCTTTGAAACCCAAACGTCGTGTTAAAGTTTCCCGACGGTATTTTTCCGGCCACCGACGATCGCTGATTAAAATACTCCGACATCTGATTCCCAAACAACAACAACACACGCACGCATGTAATGTAAACATCTACTATGATTTAGAAGTTTTGGTTATATTAAGGAAGAAGTTATAAAAATCGAGGACCTTGTTGAAATCGAGAATGTCGGAACGGAATCGAGTTCGTTCTCCTTTGTCGCAACTGATATCGGCGGAGACATTTTGAAAAGCTCCGAAACCAGGAATATGCAACTCTCTGTTTTGAGTTTGGTCGAGGACAACCAATCTGTTATCTCCAGCGGCGCCGTCGCCGTCTTTGCAGTATTTTAACCGAAAATCAGCAGTTAAATCGAACCCTTTGCCAAGACTATTGACCGCCGTCTCCACCACATCTTCGTCGCCTCTGTCCATCTCTGTTTCCTATTAGAGTAAAAGCTGCGAGTCTTCGTAGTATATAAATAGAGAAAATTAATTAATGTTTGATTGCTTGTAATGATGATTAATAAAACTTATTATATATATTTGTCTTGAACAGAAAAAGAAAAAGAACGTGACGGGCCTATGATTATCGGATTATTCGAAAAGTATGAAAACGACGAATAACAGCAGCGTTTACGAAGTCTTCGGAGAAACACGTATATAGATTACTTGCAACGGTAGATTTGTTAAACATTATAGTGATTTTGGTCTAACTTAAATTAATTTAATTGGTATTACAAGAAAAAAAAAAAGTGAATGGTAATGTTATCAAATTAGGAAATTAGGAAATTATATCTTTATTTGTTCATGGTAATTGTATTATAGGTTCACAGGGATAATCGTAGAAAGTCTATGCTAAGCGTCTTGATGAATACATAGTCAATGTAGTTATTATGGTTGGTGTAGCATATAACAATGTTGATGCGGTTTTTAG
Source organism: Cardamine resedifolia (assembly GCA_014578085.1). Lineage (NCBI taxonomy): Eukaryota > Viridiplantae > Streptophyta > Magnoliopsida > Brassicales > Brassicaceae > Cardamine > Cardamine resedifolia. Next base: position 86,150 of record VBRH01000077.1, read on the forward strand.
TGGAATGCATTTAACTAGTTTTTGATCAACAGTTCTTTGACCCAACAAAAAAAAAAACAATTCTGGATTAAACAGTTTGACCGTTTAACCCGCATTTCAAGAACGGAATAAAGTACTTACGAGTTTCAGAAGTCCTGTCACATATCAAACCATTCTCGGTTTAGAATCAATTATATAGACAATTTGATGTGCGAGATTTTATTATACCATTTTTGCTATGAAAAGGGATAAGCGTTTTTTTTTTTTTTTCTTTTGGTAAAATATGGAAAGTGGTAAGTTAACGCACTAACCGTTGATCATAATTAATAATTATCAATCTAAAATTTATTTAAAATAGTTAGGGGGAAGTAGTTCGCACGGCCAATTAACCCGATCAAAAATTTCCAGTTCAAGTGATCAAACTAAAATAATATGAACATGACTCTATTTCAAAAACTTGTTTGACTGATTTTTGATTTTGGATAGTAATATCCAACGTCTCCGTCGTACGTAATAAAATCATCTACATAAAAAACATACGTTCCCTCTTCTTTTTCTCTTATTTGCTTCTGTTTTCACACATACTATTAAGCTGATGTGACTATAAAATCGCGTACACGCATAAAGATAACATATAATTATATGTCGGTATATACACACGCACAAATATGTACATGAACATTACAACTGCATTGTTTACCTCCATTCGATATCATAGCGTGGCTTTTATATGACTACATCGAGTATTTGTAGCAATTTATTTAGTAGTTCAAAACTGGAATAAGCGGAACATGTTTTATTAGATTAATATATGTGTATTTAGCACGAAATAAACGAGACTAACTGAAACAAACGGAGTAGAGAAAATAAATTGCTCCCGTGACTTCTAAATTCTAATACGTAGCAAAATATTTGTTTAACAACAATAACTAACAAAATTTGATTGATCTTTTCTTATAACATATCCATATTATATAAGCACAGTGAACGCATTTAGTTTTTAGATTTCAAGACATTTCAAGGATTAAAGTTAAAGCTATGTGCAATGACAATGGTGTTTTGATGGTTTGTTTCGTGGTGATGATACTGACAAACAAATGAGCTTTTTTAAGGGTCATAGATAGTCGACAAGAAACATCAAACAATAGAGTGCAAAAATACATATCTCCAAGATGATTTGACCTAAATCATCTAATTTACTTGTAGCTTCTGTGTGAACGCAGCTTTCGCAACGCGTCTTCGTTGTTTTTTTTTTTTTTTTTTT
>VBRH01000077.1:103608-132348 GCA_014578085.1 Cardamine resedifolia
AAAAAAAAAACTTTTCGACTTTATCGATGCAAGACGAAAAACCGCGTCTAGTGACTCGTGTGAACACAACCCAAAAGAAAAACAGCCGTTAACTTATTTGTTATGCACTTATGCTTGAACTTGAACTTGCTCATGAATATGCTAATGACAAAACTACCCTCAATATTCACATGTTACTTCAGTTTGCCATTGAGACGACCAATCTTTTCCCACCGGCTTACCATTATCTCTCCGCTTCGTAAAAATCCCACTCTCCGTCGATCTCTCTCTCTCCTTTCCTTTCTCTCTTTTTCTCTCTTCCAACGCCATGATCGGAGAGAAAGATCTGGCCGGAGATGGAGAGTGCTCTCGAACCAAAACATCAAAGCCTCGATTCTCTCAGCTAAACAACGACAATCATCAAGATGAGAAACTGGGTCTTTATTATCAGAAAGGCGTCGACTTTCTCAACGTTCGGTCAAATAATCTCGATGGGTGTTCTTCAAAATCATCACCCAGAGGAGGCAACGAGCTTACTCTCAGCTATCTCTGTGAAAACCGTGAACTTTCCGGTAAAATCGTTGAAAGTCTTGGTCAAAAGGGGAAGGAGGTAGTCACGTTCTCGGAGAATTCAAACTACGACGAGAAATGGATCGAAAGAGATTTCTTCAATTTGAGAGAATTCAATCCTAATTCTTCTAAACGAAAGGCTCAAGAAGAAGAAGAAGATGCGGAGGAAGAAGAGGAAGAGAAGAAAAACAACAAAATCGAAACCCTAAATCTCTCCCTAGCTCTACCAGACGTTTCTCTGTCTTTAACGGCCTCAAACGCCGTCAATAGGCCGAGAGTGACGACGAACAACAGGGAACAACGAACAACGACGTCGTTCTCTAACGATTTCACGGCGACGGCGCCAAACGTCGTTAAAAGGCCGAGAGTGACGACGAACAACAGCGAACAACGAACAACGACGTCGTTCTCTAACGATTTCACGGCGACGGCGCCGTCAATGTCTTACTCTTACTCTCACCCTTTCTCGCACAACATCAGCTGCTCCATGACTCGAAACTCCACAGATTTCGATTGCTCCGTCAGTAAAGACGACCATATCTGGTGCGCCGGCGAAGGAACCAACGGATCTGTCCACAGCCGATTCAGACCAATCGGTGACAGCGGCGTTGCGCTCGCTAACAATCCATTAATTTCCGGCAAACCTTCAAGCTCCTCCGATTACTCTTTCTTCCCTTCCGAGTTACCAGCTCGGCCGGGCATGGAAGTTACTATTTCCGGTGATTCGAAGAAGAAATTACCTAATTCGGAAGATAACGATGCTATTAGATCGGAGAGGGTTCTATACGACATCGTTTCAGAATCGATTTCTTCAGTGGCTTTGATTATTCAAGGTATGGCTGATGAAACTCTAGAATCTGCTAAAGAGTACTTAAGGAACTTGATTGATTCACCGGAGAAGAAGGAGAAGCTGACGAATCTCCAGAACCAGATTGATAAAAGATCAGATCTTAGCAAAGAAACGTTATCAAAATGCGTAAAGGATCAACTAGACATCTTAGTAGCTGTAAGAACAGGGCTTAAGTATTTCCTCTCTGGTAAAATCCGAATCCCTATGAACGAATTGGTAGAGATCTTTCTCTTCTTGAGATGTAGGAATGTGAATTGTAAGTCTCTCTTGCCTGTTGATGATTGTGAATGCAAAATCTGTTCCAACAACAAAGGCTTTTGTAGCTCTTGTATGTGTCCGGTTTGTTTGAGATTCGATTCAGCTAGCAATACTTGTAGTTGGGTTGGTTGTGATGTTTGTTCGCATTGGTGTCACGCTGCGTGTGGAATTCAGAAGAATCTGATCAAGCCGGGACATAGTTTGAAAGGTCCTCGAGGTACGACTGAGATGTTGTTCCATTGCAGTGGATGTGCTCACAAGTCTGAGATGTTTGGATTCGTTAAGGATGTTTTCATGTGTTGCGCGAAGAATTGGGGCCTTGAGACTTTAATCAAGGAGCTTGATTGCGTTAGAAAGGTTTTCCGAGGAAGCGATGATGTGAAAGGCAAAGCATTGCATCTCAAAGCCAATGATATGGTTAAGAAGTTAGAGAGTAAACAGATTTCCCCGCCCGATGCCTCTAACTTCATCATTCAGTTCTTCAACTGTAAGTTCCCAATGTCTACCTATGGATTAGAGAACCTGTAACCTTATGGATTCTATAGATTAAAGTTTGAGTCTTTCCTTCTCTTATCACAATTTCTTGCAGATGCAGAGTCGGTATCAGAAATGCCCGAATCAAAAGAGCTAACTAGTGCACCAGAAACAAGCTACAGAAACGACGAGGCATCTGTGACACCTTCAACATCCAAGGATCAAAAGAAGAAAAGCTTTGCGTTAACAGATGCAATGATGAACAGTTTTGACAGTTTAGAGAGCATGGTGAGAATCAAGGAGGCTGAAACGAGAATGTTCCAGAAGAAGGCGGACGAGGCAAGAATAGAGGCAGAGAGTTTCAAGAGAATGATAGAAATGAAGACGGAGAAGATGGAAGAGGAATACACAGAGAAGCTATCGCGTCTGTGTCTGCAGGAGACAGAGGAGAGGAGGAGGAATAAGCTGGAGGAGCTTAAGAAGCTTGAGAACTCGCACTGCAATTACAGGAACATGAAGCTGAGAATGGAGGCTGAGATTGCAGGATTGTTGAAGAGGATGGAAGTTACAAGACAACAATTGGTATGAAGGAATCTGTAAAACAGAGCCTTTCAATATGTCCATTTCTATGCTTCTTCTTGTTTTTTTTGTGGGCCAAAATAGTGATAAGTGTTTTATTTGTTTCTCTGGGTATTGTCGTCTAAATTTTCAATTTTTTAATCTATAACTGAGTTTTTTTGTTTGTTTATAGTTATATAGCTATACATATTTGATATGATTATATAGTACATTTTTTTGTGTCAAGTAAATCATATGTATTACTATTACCGTATATTTTGGTTCTAAAATGTTGATCATAAAAGAATCTGAAAATGAAATGACAACTAGAAGAGAATATTATTTTTGAGGATAGAAGTTGATTCTTGAGAGAATTTTTTGTAACTAGGTAAGCTGCAATATTTCTCATTATGTGAACTTTGCAGAATTTATTTTCACCCTAAATGTAAAAGTTTCAGATAACTAGTAACGTATAAAAATAAATTTATTAAATACTACCACTCAAGAGATCTTTTTGTTAATCAATACCAGAAGATACTAAAAAATATTCTATTGAAAAGAGTATAAAACTATAAACAAATGAATGGTAGTGCCATGAAGTTTTCTAGACCGTTGGAATTGCTTTCCGACGTGGAAATTTAACCACTATAATTAAAATATTCAAATAATCACTTTTTAAGTAAGAATCAAAGATCAAAGAACGACAAGAAAATAAAATCTAAGAGTATAACTGAAAATAAAACAAATAATCACTCTCAGGACCAATTAGACATCACACGAATCACATTTACACACGAAAACAAACAAGCAAACAAACAAGAATTCGTTGAATTATAATACAATAAAAGAAAAGATTTAACGATGGGCTAATGAATATAGTTTTCCGTCAGTTAAAACGGCCAAGAGCGACGGAGAAGTCGACAGAGACACCGAAGAGTAGAATGGCTAAGCCGGTGAAGTTAATTAGACGTGACTCAGCGTTTCTGCTCTGACCAAGCATCGTGGCTCTCTCCATGAGTCCGGTAAGTGCTGCGACAATACCCATATAAAGTAGAGCCCGACCACCTAAGACGTGCCACGGCATCATCCTCGTTCTTGTACCCGAAGAAGATTGCGGTGCTAAGAATGTGAAAGCACCGAGTAGCCACTGTGAAATCACATCACACACCACGACTTTTCAGTTAATGTTGACGTAAGTTTAATTAACATAAATTTTTTACTTATGAAGTTAATCAACCTGGAGGCCGAGGAGGATGAAAGTGGTGAGACCGATCCAGGAGTGAAGAGAGACCATGTCTTGAGCGTTTACTTTGTCGTGGAATCTAAAGGCGGCGCAAATTCCGACAATACCTAGAACTAAGCCTATTAAGTGAAGCCCACCGTGAACCATCTTCTGCACTTGGTGCGACGCGTACGCCGTTTTGTACGTCATCATCGCTGCATGCCATAATACATCAATCATTGTAAAAAATTTATTAAAATAAATAATCATTCAAAATCACGAATGTGACCTTTTTCTGAAGAAAATCACGTGTGCGGTTTAATTATTAGAGGAAAAATATCAATATCCTGAAGCCAAATTCTATACTCAAATAATCCGTATGCGCAATTAAGTTATTTGACAAGTATTTTTATTGTTAAGATCGTAATGAATTTACCTTGGCCCACGAGGAAGAGAAATCCACAGTACATGAGAAATGGGTGCACCTAAATATCAACCATTTCCGAACCAAAAATAAGTAACTAAAGGTATTAATTAATTAAAAACCTAAAAATTGATTGAATTTATTTCATGTATGTATACATACATACATACATACATAGTACACGAAGTGTAAGAAATACAAACTTACATTTAAAACCTTAAGGGGATTGTCGGAGCCATACTCAATGCCTTCACGGTAATGGAGAAGCCAAATGAGCATTAGAATAACGGCTAAGATGCCAAAGAAATGAGCCACAAGTGTCGAAAGCGACGAGTGACGCTTTAGAGTTGATCGATCCCCTGAGAGATCCATTGGCACTTGTCAGATTTGGTTTTGGTTCGGACCACTTGTTGTTCAAGGAGATGATGACTCAATCAATGAAGAGATAGAGAGAGGGAACAGAAGAGAAGAAAAGCGAATGTGGTAGATTGAGTATTACCGGTTCTGTCTGGTAAGGATGATCTATAAAAGGGTTATTTATACTAAAGTGATCGATATGTGAAAACAACCCAAACAATTTATAAATAGAAATAACAAAATCGCACGCAAGTGTTTTACGCCATATATATATATATCTAATATACCTCTAATTAATGTTGTTCAAATTGGTCCGATCCAACGGTACGACTACTGGTTCGACCACAATCCAGATAAAAATTGTGGTTTAGATAATTAGATTAACAGTATTATCTATCACTCATTCGATGCATTTCCGAAGAGAATAAATTATTTTAGAAATCGGTTCAAGAAAAGTAACCAACAAATCACCAATAGTAGGAAGGGAAAAAAATTCCCGAGAAAGATTAACCAAATTATTTTGGTTTCTTTACTAAATACTAAATATTTTCAAAGTGCCAGCTGCCAATTAATTTTAGCACATTATACGTAATTAGTCACTTAAGAGTTAAGAAATTGGTGAACTAATTAATTGCTTACGTAAAAGGGTTTGGAATATAAATGAAGGGGCTTCTATAGCGAAGACAGCTAAGAGTTTCCATCTTTTGGATTTTTTTTCTTACGTTTGATTCTAATCTCATCTATATAACTCACTTTGGCCCTACCTTCGATTGCCTTTTCTCTAGAATTGCAATCTTAATTATTTGATGCTAGAAATTTTTTAGCTTTATCTTGAATAAAGAGAGCGATCAAAGACAGACAAATAGAGGAGACGACAAAGACTCCGTCCAACAAAAAAAAGATATATTGTTTATTCTTAAAATCTGAGAGGTAGGGAAGAGTTAAAAGGATGGAACTATGGAAGAAACATGGCTGGTGATCGCTCTTTTTAAAAAAGAACGGCAGAGTAAATAGTTTTAAAATTTGCAAAATATAAAAGATGGATTCAACAAGAGTGATAAGCAAGGAAAGTATCGGCAAACAAACTATACAAATCGTTTTGTATTTAATAATTAATAATTAATGACAATACTAACTAAACTAAAGATTGGACACACCAAAAAAAAAAAAGAAGAAGATAAATGAATTGAGTTGAGCCGAGTATTAGTTTGGTTTAGATAGATTTTATTATACCCTATACTATCCTGAATAAAATCCAAACCGAAACTCCGGCTAAATTTTGTACATACAGTCCACATGATGGTCCTTTTTTTATCCCATGATCTGGAGATGGAGTCTTGATTCTATGTGACCCAAGTGGATAAATCACAGGCCTATATATAGATCCTTTATCCATGGCTTATAGTTTTAGAATGTGAGTTAATATTTTATTAGATTTGGTTTTACTATTAAAGAAAAAAAAAGAAAACTAGGATTGCTCCGTGGGTCGCTCCTATTAGTCTCCGCTTCTCTGAAAACTGGAAAATTGGAAAACTTTTGGTCAGTAGACCGACAGTTTTTTTGTCTTTCGACAAAAAAATGTCAATTTATGGTCAACTAGCTATCTTGACCAAAATATAATCAAACAGATACTTTGAACGATTCAACAGTATAATTATTCACGTTGAATATATAATAATATTTATGAGATCAAATCTAAATTTTTTGACCCGAAGTATGGTACTTCTTTGAATATACGACAACAAAAAATTGTGTTCTGATAGTTTTTCAAATGAATTCGCTAATACAAATGGCATAATATCATCAAACGAGTCCATGGTCAATTATTTTGACTACTTGAATAATCAAAGATTTAGAAGAATTAATATCATAAAATACTATTGTAGTTTTTATTTTTTAATCTTAGAATCAATATATATCAATCACTATAATTTATATTAGATGAGATCTGACGGACAGGGGCGAAATATGGATATAGGCTATCTTAGAGCACCTCCATCGCTCAAGAAACGATAATGGGTTTCTCAAATATTTAATATTAATATTTTTATATAATTTTATTATATATTTTAATTTTATTCTGTTTTAAAAAGTTGAACATTTAAAATATGACACATGTAATGAGGGTATATTGTATAAGTTTCTCATTTGAGAAACTGTTTTTTCCTCTCTTTCTTTTTTTTATTAATTTGCATGGTTTAGATACTGTCTTTCATCACACCGATCGAGGTGCTCTTATGTCCAAAAATCATATTAATTCGATATCGTGAAGACTTCCAAAGAATATCAAACTTCTGATATTTTTACGTTTTCGTCCCAAAATTTTTTGTTCATATTAAATTTTTTACATATCGGATAAGAGAAACGAGGCCCATAATTGTTTCTTACGGCACGTAGTCGCATTGCCTTTATAGCTTTCTAAAGATATTAATGGGTCCTTGAGAAGGCCTTTTGTGAATGAAATCATATAACTAATTTCCTCTTTATTCTCCCAAGTCCCAACGCCTTTTATTCCTATAGAAGAGTTCAAGCGAATCAGCCTTGATTAGTAATTTATCCGATTTATTTTATTGGGTTAATGCACAAAACCAAAAGCCGGATCGTAGCCGTTGGATCCAGCAAAACAAAAGAAATTACCCACATGCATGGAAGGAAAATCCCCATGAAGAAATTAACGGCTCTGATTTGCCACTGTGACATTTTATGTAAACAAAATATTCCACATTGGGATCTTCCATTATTTTCCATGAGCCCAGAGCTAACGACGCGCATATTAGCATAAAACTCTTTTTTCCTCGCTAATTTGCTCCCAGCAGACTTGTTGGGTCGATGACCGTTGTCATTTCCCAAATTAAATAAAATAGTGTGAAACAAATAATAATAATATTCTAAGTTCGTTTTAACGAAAACAAATTTTATTTATTTTCATACCAAATGTATACAATTTGTTAAAACAAATGTTAACCAAATGTACACACAGTAATGATATGGTAAAATGTAAATTGCTTTATTTGTGCAACGCGTGAAGTGATGTGGACCCAACTACCTGACAGACGCTGGTATTCGTCCACAAAGGGTATTAACGGCGTCAATGTTGCCGTTAATTGCGCTGCAGAATAGTTTGTGTGTTTTAATAGTGGGCCTCATAGAGAGAGGTCCAACGGCTACTTGATGCTGATGTGGACGTTATACGTCAGCACTCACCGAACATAAGTATAATTTAAGCCAAACTGAAACAAAGTCAGAGTCAGAGACTCAGAAGCCAAACGATTTACACACATCATGAATAAAAATACCCAAATTTATGTTAAAATACTTCATAGTTCACACAAAGTTACGTACTTACTTAAGAGTTTGGAGGATCACGACAGACAAATTATCTTCTGATTTTTTTATTTTTTTTTTAACTCTTGTGATTCTTTTTATAGGAAAACTGCAATTGACAAAAACCGAAAGAAAAAAGAAAAATGTTTTTAAAATAAAAATAAATTCCTACCTGAAATGTCAGAATGATTGAAATAATTTTTGTCTACAACTTGTAATCTTTCACCTGTATAAATATTTAGTTTTTTTTTCTGCAAAGAAAGAAAAAATGTGTAGTGTTAGTGACTCTGCCTGTGACTCTATGTCGGGACACATGTGTAAGCAGCAAAGCACCCTATGCTTTCTTGCGACTCTTGTTTTCTTCCATACGTCTTTTATATCTTTTTCAAAAATATCTGATCCTCTAAAATATAAAATGCCCTTATTCCACTACTGAAACCATCCTTTTAATAACCTATCAGTTGATATTCGATGGATTTATTTTAAAACATGGAACAAATGATAGGTTTATAAACGTGATTATATACTATATAGCCTCTCCTGAATCCTGGTTATTAAATTGACCAAACAATAATAATAAATCGTGCTTGGCAATTAAGTTGTTAGAATCATAATTTAAGATTCTACCAGTCTAATTAACTTGTTAGAATCTTTTTTTTTATAAAGTTATAGCCTTTTTATACAGTCGTTTTGATTGATTCAATGCAAAAAAATAAAAAGTCATTATGAAAGAAACAAGCTTGCATATTTATGAAGATTAAAATTCTCGTATTTACGAAGATTAAAATTCTAAAAAGTATTAACCATCCATAGCCAGACGTAGTCTGCCCTGATATTCTCACTATCTCTCTCTCTCTCAAGTCTCAACACAGTTCCATAGCTCGTCCTCAACACGCTATTTATCCATATAAATCTCTTCCCTTCTCGTCCTCATAATAGTATACACAGAAACGTTTAAGAAAATTACGTTTCATAACAAAAATGGTTTTAACTCGGTTTTTAGTTTTCATTTCACTCTTCACCGGTTTGGTTACTGGGTTTGCTTTACAAAAGCTTCCTCTTATACAGTTCGACGAAGGTTACACACAACTGTTCGGTGACCAGAATCTGATTGTTCACAGAAACGGAAAATCTGTCCGGTTAACGCTCGATGAGAGAACCGGTTTGTGTTCTTGCTCCTCTGAGGTTTTCTTTTCTTGTTTCAGTTATTATTAACTTCTGAAGTGATGATGTTTACAGGTTCTGGATTTATGTCAAATGATATTTACTTACATGGATTCTTCAGTTCTTCTATCAAACTACCAGCAGATTACTCTGCAGGAGTTGTTATAGCCTTTTATGTAAGCAACACAATCTTTAATCTCTGCTGATTTCACAAATTAAACCCCACCATGAGATTCATTAGCTTTGAGCTTTTTAGGTCCACCCAAAACCAGATATTTCTCATGAATTATTTTGTTTCCAATGATTAGAGAAAGCAAAAACCATGTAAACTTTGTTTGTTCGTCTCAGTTATCAAATGGAGACATGTATGAGAAGAATCATGACGAGATTGATTTCGAGTTTTTGGGGAATATTAGAGGCAAAGAATGGAGGATTCAGACCAACATATACGGCAACGGAAGCACACATTTGGGCAGAGAAGAAAGATACAATCTTTGGTTCGATCCAACTGAGGATTTTCATCAATACACTATCCTCTGGTCTCTTTCTCACATCATGTAAGTTTTTTAAAAACTAACCCATCTTAATTAGATTCTTAATCATCCTCTTAATTTAACTGTCCTTGCTTTAACAATCTCCCAAAGTTTCTCATGACTAATCAGCTTAGTTTAAGCCGTTAGATTGGAGACTCTTTTAGCCGTCACTTGAATGTTTCTATTTAAGGAAAGCCACAAGTTTGGTTTAAGCGAGATGGTGACTTGAATTCAGTTTTATATGTAAAAGCTGATGGATTTAGTTTCTTGTTTTGGAAATTTATTTGATTTACAGCTTTCGATCTTTGGCTACAACAGAGACCAACACCGAGTATTTTAGAAGAGAGAATATTAACTCCCGTTCACTAAAAGCTGGAATTTTTACCAAAAATGTCATCTCTAGATCATTTTCAGGTGAATAGTTTCAGGTATGAATCAATTTTTTTTTTTTTTGTGCAGATTTTATGTAGATACTATTCCGATCAGAGAAGTCAAACGCACGGCGTCGATGGGTGGTGACTTCCCGGCGAAGCCAATGTCTTTATACGCAACCATATGGGATGGCTCCAAATGGGCGACTAATGGAGGCAAGTATGGTGTAAATTACAAATTTGCCCCTTACGTTGCTCAATTCACCGATCTGATCCTCCACGGCTGCGCCGTCGACCCCACCGAGAAGTTGCCGAGCTGCGAAGGTGAAGCGGTCGAAAATCTCCGGATGGCGTCGGAGATAACGGAGTCTCAGAGGAACAAAATGGAGACTTTCCGACAGAAACACATGACTTATTCGTATTGTTACGATCATATGAGGTACAAGGTGGTTTTATCGGGATGCGTGGTGAATCCGGCGGAGGCTAAGCGTCTCAGAGTCTATGATCCAGTCACGTTCGGTGGGATCCCTCACCGCCACCATCATGGGAAGCACCGGAGCAGGAGCAGCTTCGCCGGAACTGAGTCATTATGAATCGGTGTATATTGTTCAGCTAGAGGGGCATTTTCAGTCTTGTATAGAAATATGAATTATGGACTGAAAAATGGATTGACAACGAGATATTTCGATTTCCCCCATTTCACAAGAAATATCATTTAACATAATAATAAAATATTTTGATTTTGATTTAAGTAAATAATAATATCAAATTTACTTTTAATTATCTGACACAAATGAAATAATAGAATTACGAGGATAATACGTAGGAAAATATATATTGATATTAAACTTGCATAAATTGTCAATATCAATTATCTTGTTTTTTTCTACGAGGTTTTCAAACATATTGAATACGTTTGTCTATCATGTACAATTATTCAATGGGTCCAATAAATATCATTGACTTAATTGTCTATCTTATTCTTATGTGACCACATAGACAGATTCAGTTCTTTCACATTAGCACAATGTGTCATTGATAATGTCATTTCTAGGTACATCGATGTTATAAATTGTGGGTCCGTTTGGGATGACTTTGCATTGCGTGCAATGATGTTTTTCATATCAGAAAAATGGGGTTAAATCCTCTAAAAACACTTTTGTACGAAAATAAGGATTTGTCATATTTGTCAAAGAGATGGACCTCTGGGTGGAATCCTTAACTGTCCTTTTGTATTATTTAACAAGTGGTGTTTTTTTTTTCCGTTAAATCCCACATATTAAATTATTGGTTTAAAGAGTATATGTTAGGGAGAGTAATATGTTAATGTAATTCTACCAATCCACATTGCCGAAGATGACAAAATCGAAAAATTCTTAAAGATGTGAAACGCGCCGTGAGAATATGTTATTCGAAGTGATGTAAGATTGTAGATACAATACCACACAAAATACGAAAGTATTCTTTGTATTTTAATAAGATGTGATATACATATTTGAATTCGGATTGTGATAAATCGATACACTATCTCAAACTACTAAACTATAAATATTGATCTCATATAACATTGGTAAAAGATATTTGTATAGCCAATATATATAGAATTATAGTCGTTCGATGTTTTCTTTCATAATTTTTCAGTTTGAGGCTCAACTAATAGATCAATCTCATATGTCTTTCCTCAAAGCCCAAATGTTCAATACCATAGAAATAACTTAATTAGTGTTTCGGTCAGGATCACATAAACACAAAAGAAAGATAGCAACGGCAACGATAATGTCTATACGTGTCTTCTTACTATACGTGGACTCGGTTATGCAAAGTTACATACCGACAATTAATTAATGGTATCAATGACTTTGGCAAAAAAAAGAAGAAAAATCGTAATTAGTGGGATATAAAGCATGGATTCTATGTCATGATCAGCTTTTACATATACTATATGTTAATATACTTGTCGACTACTAATCTAAATTATTTAGACTCATTTTAATGGAAGTTTGAAATACTTAATAACCCATAAAATAAAATCTCATAGTATAATTTAAGAATTCGCCAAAATTGGCTCTACGTGTCGTACTCCTCAATCCTCATAGAAGAAACATGTCGTCTAATGGACCCAAACTTTAACAAAATGCCACATACAAAAAAAAAAAACCTATAATCTATCTCGTGGGGCCATATTGGATCCATATGTTAATCTTATCACGATACTATGGGCCTTATGGCCCATTTACTCCAAAGCAAAAAAGTGACGTGATTATCTCATTTTAGTATCTAACATATGAAAAACTTAAATTAATCAGCATCTTTAGAAAGATGCGGAATCTCGATTTCGTTCCAACAAAATAAATGGACCTTAATACACTCAAACGTGAAACTAATTCGATTTGGCTAATGAATTAATTGGAAAAAAAAAGAAAAAAAAAAGCTTGTATTACTGCGTACAGAAGTTATAGAAGTCCAAATTATTATTACAAATTTATGAAGAAAAAAGAAAAAGAGAGAGTGAGAGATCTGATCAAAGCCACCGTTTAAGACTCTAAAACGCATGCGTCTTAACTAAGCCAAACAAATCTCTCTTACCCTTGACATCTCTTTCGTCAAAAACCCTAGATCTCTCTCTCTCTCTATTGCCTTTGCCTATTAGGAAGCTTTCCTTAACTTTAAGTAGATTACTCTCTGCTCTTTATTTACTCAGTTTCTTCTTCACCTTGAAGAAGACATTACTCGATTTGCCAGATCTGTTTTGTTTCCACTCTTCACATTTATGGTGATTCCTTTTTGGGTTTAGTTTTTCCATACGAAATTCACCTTCTTCCTTCTTTGGTTTTATCTAAATTACGTTAAAGTCGAGATTTTTATTTCCAGGATTTAGTGTGCGATCTCGTAGAACTGAATTAAAAAACTGATTTTTTTTTTTCCTTTTGATTCTGCAGATCTGTTCAAAGGAAGCTATGAGTTGTGTTTGAAAGCAAGAAAAACAAATAAAATTCTAGCTTTTCTCGAGATACTTGTTTCTTCTTCTTTGATTGTTGCCACAAATGGCAATGCCACCGGGAAATGTTACGCCGTCTGAGAAATTACAGTTTCCTCCCGCCGCAGCCGTCGCCGGAAATTGGATCCCTGATGAACGAGATGGGTTTATCTCGTGGCTTCGTGCGGAGTTCGCTGCGGCTAATGCCATCATCGATTCGCTTTGTCAACATCTTCAAACAATTGGGGATCACAACGAATACGAATCCGTGATCGCAAGCATCCATCACCGTCGTTTAACCTGGTCTCAAGTTCTTGTTATGCAGCAGTTTTTCCCAGTTGCTGAGGTTTCTTACAATCTTCAACAGATTGCTTGGAAGCGGCAACAGCAAATGCCACCACCTCAAAGGCATTACAATTCTGATCAGGTTGGGAAATTTGGAGGAAGGAGATCCGGACCTGGGTTTAACAAGTATCATCATGGTGGTGGTGGTTACAGAGGAGCTGAGTCTATGGCGAGAAATGGGCATAATTATAATTCGGATTTCCATAGTGTTAGCAGTGATCGTGTTGAGAATCGTGAGGAAGCTAAGCTAGCTAGTGATGATAAGGCATTGTCTGTTGCAGATGAGAAGAGAGGTAATGAACACATTTGGCTTTGTTTGGCTTCAAGGTTTTGATTGCTTGTTAGAAAAGTAAACTTCTTCGCTGTTAAAATCCTATCTGCAATTTGGTATGACTGTATGAGATAGTGCATTGTATTGTATGTTGTTGGAACATGTTGATAGTGGTAGATTCGGGTTTAGTCTACTGGTTTTGTGTCTAGACTCTTTGCTGTACTGAAAATGTATGTTTGTTTTTGTGTTTGTTTGTGGGACAGATGGTAGAGAGAAACCGAAGAGCGATAGTAAAGTCGGGGAAAAATTGGAAGAATCTGAAACTCAAGTGGAAATTGTGAACCATAATTGTAACTCGGCTTCTAAAGGTACTTTGGGAAACCTGGCTTGTTGATGTTTCACCTGATATTAGACCTTTTTTTTTAGAATGTTCCGATTCTGTGTTGTTTATTTCTTTCAGATAACAGTCTCATTACTGAGCAAAAGCAAGAGGAGAAAGATAAAGAGTGTCCTGCAAGTATGGCAAAGACATTTGTCGTCCAAGAGATGTATGAAGCGAAAATGGTGAGTTGGATCTTTTTTCAATGTCTGTTTATAGTTTACGCCTAGGATGCTAAATTGCTGAGTTTTGTTGAGTAGGTTAATGTTGTCGAAGGATTGAAGCTATACGACAAAATGCTTGACGCAAAGGAAGTTTCTCAACTCGTTTCTCTTGTAAACAATCTGAGAATTACTGGAAGAAGAGGCCAACTTCAAAGTAAGAGTCTTGAATGCACTACTATCTACTATAATGGTTTGACTTGTTTTTAGTCGGGTCTTAAACCGATGGTTATTAATGGATAACAGGTGAGGCATATGTGGCTTATAAACGGCCAAATAGAGGACATGGACGCGAGATGATCCAACTCGGTCTTCCCATAGCTGATACGCCGCCTGATGATGAGAGTATCAAAGGCAAGTCCTTTGAAATCTTTCTTTACTTATAATTGCTGTCTATTGGTTTACATGAGATATGAGTTTTTTGCAGCTCGGAGAATGGAGCCAATCCCATCAGTTCTTTTAGACATCATTGAACGTTTGGTCGCAAAGCTAATCATACCTGTGAAACCAGACGCCTGCATCATTGATTTCTTCAACGAGGTTAAACTGATTCCCAAATTTGATGAAACCCTTAAAAGTATTTGTTTCTGTTTTCTTAACAAAGTAGGAGTTTTCTTGTGTCTCTCCATTTATTGTGGACCATAGGGAGATCACTCGCAGCCTCACATGTATGTTCCCTGGTTTGGACGACCGGTGGGCGTCTTGTCCTTGTCTGAATGCGATTTGACATTCGGAAGAGTCATTGTCTCTGATCAGCCCGGCGACTACACGGGCTCTCTTAAGCTGTCTCTTACTCCCGGGTAACAGATTCATGTCACTTACTATTCTGCAAAGTTGAGATCTTTCAGTCATTTTATAATCGATTATGTTTGGTACTTTGAACAGATCGGTTCTTATGGTGGAAGGCAAATCTGCAGATCTTGCTAAGTATGCAATTCACTCAACCCGAAAGCAACGGATTCTCATCACCTTTACCAAATCTCAACCAAGAAACTCCATAAACAGATCTAACTGGGGACCACCGCCTAGCAGATCTCCGAATCAGCACACCCGTCACCCAACTGGCCAACCTAAACACTATCCTCTTACCCCGACCACCGGTGTCTTGCCCACACCGTCTAACCGCCCACCAAACGGAGCTGTTCAACCGATTTTCATCGCCCCTTCTCCTTCGCTGGCCCCTCCAATGCCGTTCCCAGGGGGTGTGCCACCCGGACCAACGGGATGGCCAATGCTGCCACCTCATCCTCGACACCAGCCACCACCACAACCTCGAATACCCATCCCTGGCACAGGTGTGTTCCTCCCACCTGGTTCCACCCAAGAACAGGTATCACCAGGCTTCCCAGAGAAATCCGATAACAGCAATGGAAACGGCAACTCTGCCGAGGGAAAGTTAGATTCGAAGACGAAAGAAGAAGCTTGTATCAGAAATGCTGCAGGGGAATGCGATGGCAGCAACGATAAACAGAGCAACTAGCTGAAGAAGAGAGATAGAGCAAAGAGAGGAGGAGAAACTAGCTTTTGAGAGATGAAATCTGAGGTGCAGTTTATACAAACTGTAAAAAAAAGAGCGGCGAATTCGATGAAATGTTAGTGTTTTTGCCACTTGAGAAATTGCTTTTAGAAGAGAGACAAACAAGGAAAAGAGACAGCAAAATTTTACCCGTTTTCTACTCTCTTAAATCATTTATCTTAATCCTAGCTATTAAAATTCTATTTCTCCCTCGTTTCGCTTACACCTCTATATCTCCTCCATATACTACTACAAATGATTCATATCTATAATTATATACATATACGTTTGTGTCTCAAGATTCTCATAGAAAGTTGATTTTTCCTCTTTAAATGATATTGTTTGTGCTTCGAAAGCTTAAGACATGAATTGTATCTAATTTTAGAACAGCTTACGGAGTTAAAAGAAAGAGGAATTATTATTATGGTGTATCTTCCTCACAATTATAGTTCCTATTAGTATAATGCAGTCAACAAGGTTGACTTATGACCATTAGAATTTCCGTTGAATCTCTAGTGGTTATGCAAGTCTTGTACCGGACCGTATTAGACACAGAAGTGTGTTGTTTTTGTTCTCTAAAGCTAATTGATTGGTCAATTTGTCTGCAATTCCTTTTTTGACCAACCAGCTTCGTAGGACATGTCTAGCTATATTCACACATATACATACACCTAACGAAATTATTGAAAGTTGAAACAATGGGTTTGATGTGTAGAGCTTAAACCATTATTCAACAAACTTTTCCTTCTCCTTTCTGCAATATACTAAATCCATGTGATGATTAAGTCATTACGTTGAAAATAGAAGAAAACGTAAGCCTTTTTTTAGGTTACACGTGTGTCTAGATTTGTCTGTCTATAGTCTATACGATGAATGTTAAGCGAATGCTTCTACATTAAACTCATTCATAAGAGGATTCTCTTATTGTGGGATTGGTTAGTAGATTTAGATATGTATCTATAATTTACACCATATAAATGTTTAGTTGACAACAAAAATGTTTACCCTTAACAATGGTTTTAGAACACAAATAAACTAATTAACTGGAATAAAAGAAAGTTGTGGGTGTTGTAAGTTTTGCAGGTTTATTATATCCACACAAATTTGTATTTTTGTTGCTATAGATTTTTTTATAGGAATGTGATGTTTTTCTAAGTTAATTCATAGAATAAGACTTGTTAATAGTTTTTTTTGGTTCCATTACAATGTTCATTTAGAAAGAAAAAGGGTTAATAAAGTAAGATATGTTTTTTTTTACAATATGATTTTGTTTTGTATAATTTTCCTTGATAGAAAATCGGATCTAGAAATGTAATCCATTATTGCTCAAGGATATTGATTCGTGTTCTTCTTGAATATATAATAGTTATTACTTTTAAAAACTTGATCATTACTTTGTGCTTGCATTAATAATCTCTTAATAATTGTGTGAATTAAAAAACTAGGGGAAATTGCGACAAGTATCAGAAAAGGAAGTGGAGTGGCCTGTGAGCTATCATGGCTTTCCTCTTCTAATTTATCTCTTCTAAACGAGTCAAAGATGTAATCACTCCTCTTTAATAGACTCGTTTACATCTTTAATTCCTTATACTGTATTATTTTTGGGTTTATTTAATGTATCATATATACATAATACCAATGATTATACGGACATGTGGGGTCTACCACACGCCCATTTTAGTTCAACTTATCTTTTATTTCTAAACACTTAGATTATATAATAAAAAAATGTCTAAACACTCAGATAAATAAATTAGAAAATATATCTTTAATTTCTTTGATCTTTAATTTTCTATAATTCGACGAATTCTGATGATATATGACATTTGACACGTATATGTGTGTTTAGTATGAATTTGTTAAACATATGTTAGTCACTTCAAACTATAGTAGTCAAAACTCAAACGTCACTATAATTAATATTTTGAGTGGCATTTCCTCATATATTAAGTAATGAGCTTACATAGAGAGAAAACAAAATTTTCTAAAAACAATTTACAGTTTAGCAACCACACCAGAAAATATATATATATGTTATTATATAAAGTTTGATGCCTCAGAGCTCGATACTTGTAAAAATTACAATTAACAGAATCATAACACGTGTCACTAGATAGATCAGATTCTGACACGTGTAAAAAATGTGTTATTTTCAAAAACGATTAGATTTTGTTTTCCATAATCAACAAGGAAAATCAACGAAAAATAGTTAAATAATAAGATATATACTTTTTATTTATATTTCCAATATATGTTATATCTAATTATTTTCGACACGTGTTAAAATTCTAATTAACATGATCATGACACATGTAGCTTGATCGATCAGATTCTGACACGTGTAAGAAAATTGTTTTAAGAGAATTATGAGGAAGAAATAAATTATATTTTATTTAAAGATTTAAAACAAAATATTTTCAGGTAGAAAGCATGAGATAGTTATAAAATCGAGAGATGGGGATGGAAATAATAGAGTTAGAGAAGATTGTCAGAAAACGCCAAGAGACAAGGAATGATGAAATTTTTTGTCGAGTGAAGGTGTGAGATGGAAATGATATTCAATTGGGTATCTATACTATATAAAAGTTGAAACTATGATGTTCCTAAGAAGTCTACATAGAATTTTAGAAAAACGATGTTATTGGTCCACGTCATCGTCTATATTAGATTAGGAAAATTTCTTAATTTTAAATAGTGTTGCTAATAGAAAATATTTTAGAAGACTTAATTTGATTGATAATTAATTTAAAAATTATTTAATATTAAAAAGAAAAAAAAATCGGCGGTCTTTAAAACAAAGATAATTGGTCATATAATATTTGAATCTTTATACGTTCTATTTAATCTCTTATATATTGTATATAGATGAAGAAGAACAACAAAGAAGAATATGCCTAGAAGAAAACCTTAAAAAGGAGGAATAAGATACATCCAAAAACGTTTTAGTAGTTAATTTTAATGTCAAAGAAATGATATATTTTACTATGACCATGTTTCGGAAAAGATTGCAAAATCAACAATTTAGTATATTAAGATTCAAAATCTGATCAAGATTACAAATGATTAAAAAATATCATGTCATGAAAAAAGTATGGAAGAATTTTCATTCTGTAAGCGAAGACCAATGTATAAAATTGAGTTCATGTAACTGTTGGACTAGTAAAAAAATTAATTTGATTTAATTAATTATGCACAAGAAAAAGATTATCACCGTCAAAAGAAATAATAAAATATATTATGTATATGTCAATTTTTATTCGTAGTTGAAAAAAGGAATTAAAAAAAAAGTTTCAACACAAATAAAAATAAAAGAAATATAAAAATTAAATGATTGAACTTGTTATTTGTAAACTTTAAGAATAAAGCTAATGACATAAATGAAGAAAAAATCTTGCCTAGGTAAATAGATTTAAATTGAAAAAAAAAATTAAATACAAATATGAAAAACCAAAATCATATGTAAGCAAATTTAGAAAAAAATAAAATAAAAAGGAAATTAAACTCAATAAGAGGAGAAAACAATATCCTATAAAATAGAAAATAAAAAGAAAACAAAATATTGCATGGTAAAAATATAGTGTTCCTATAATAAATTTTAGAAAATAGATTTGTTAAAGAAATATGAAAAAAATCGTTAAAAGTATGACACAATATCTCAACTCAAAATAATATTTGAACTCATACAATATAGACAATGATGACATGATATCTATAGACCTCAAGACGTTATATACAATATATACATTATTTGGAGTTCCATGGATGAGTATATGACATAATTTGACGAACCAATTTTGAAATGAACATTTTCCACAATTTTATTGTGAAAATGGATCTAAAAAATGTGAAATTAAAACATCGAAGGTCCCTTTCTGAAATAAAATTATGAAATAATATTTTTTTAAAAGAATTTATCTAATTTTAATGGCTGAGAGTAAATCATATTGACCAATAAAAAATAACAAAATTATCGATTAAATAACTTATATTTAGATAACATATGATCTCTATTATTTCTTCATCCAAAAAAAACATTTCCTAAATAAAATTAATATTTTAATAAATATTATTGATCACTTATAATTTTTATGAAACAAATATACTAAAATACCGTAGCGTGGATCCAAAACTTAGTATATATATATATATATATATATAACTACTCCATTATCCTTGTTTTTTTAAATAATTTATTCCATTATCTTTACATAGTTTATTACAAAGAGTCAAAGATTATCATTGATGCTAATGATCATTGTTTAATTTGTATTGACTATTTCATGTATGAAGTGGTTATAACTCGACTTGTCGGCTAATAATTCAAGCCAAATCGATTATACTTGTCTTCTTTTTCAGCAACCCACCATATATTTTTTTCCCGATTATCCTGTATCTTTTTTCGTCTAAACTCTAAAGTATGGCTGCTTGTTCTCATTCTGTCAGTACCTGTGAGAAATCAAGATAATTATGAAATGTGCAAACATAAAAACCAGAATTTTATATAATGTCATAATAATTGCATTTTTTGATTAGTAGTCGTGGCAAGCAATAATAGAAGGTTTGGATAGGATTTGGTGATTAAATACAGAAATAGGATTTTTCAACTTGTTAATGAAAATTAGTGGAGTGGAGCGACATTGGCCACCACCATAGCCTTCCTTTGATTAGACAAATTTGGCATATTTTCTTGTACAATATACATCTTTAATTAACGCAGCTCCATTTACCAAACTTTTTAATGTTTGCATTTCATTATTCAATAGTGGTTTACCTCTTTATTCTCATGATTAAAGGTTCATCGAGACGTTTACAAACTTTTGATAAAATAACCAAACTACATTATAATTTGTGCTACCTTAATCAGTTGATGCATAATACTAATTTAAAATATTTTGGTTGGTCCATGAGGTCTCTCTTCATACTATTGCAACGTATACACATTACGTATTCTATGTGTACTTTATAATTGGCACGTATAACATACGCGCCTGCACAATACCCATCGGTTTTTTTCATTATTTTATCGTATTGTCATGAAAACGAATAAAATAGTACTAGTATTGGAGAATAACAAGATAATAAAGCGACAAAAAAAGAAAAGAAAAAGAGAGAATAAGAAGATAATAAATACTCCCATTTATATATACTAAATTTTAATAAAGCAATATGACAAAAAGAAGCTCAGTTTTATTTAACTTTATCTCACCACATTCTTCTCATTTTTCAACTTAACCTTCTCTTTTCTTGCAACTTTTGCTCGGAATTCTATGCTTTGCTGATCATTTTTTCTTTCTTTCTGCAAAAAAAGTAGTGAGAAGCTTTTAAGCTTCAGATCTGGAATCTGTTTCTGCGAGTAACGGTCTATAATTTTTTTGTTCCTTTGAGTTTTTAAGAAGCCATTGTCACAAGCTGAGCTCTCTCTTTAGTTCAAGATTCTAACTTTGGAGTAAGTAAGTGATATAGAGAGGGGAAATTCGCTGAAAATGCTGGAAATTGAAAGCCCTACGAGTCTCTGTTTTCGTACAAACACTACTTGTAATGCTCTGCTTCGAGAGCTTCAGGTTTTTCTTCGACGACCCTCTTTTTTATTCTCTTCTTCTCTGTTTCTTGTAAATTTAGGGTTTCTTGATAATGATGCTTCAAGGACAAAGTCTCTGCTTTGATTTAGTAAAGGTTAAAAAGGTCACTGTAGATAAAGTCTTATCCTTTTTTTTCGTCAACTATAGGTTTCAGGGTTACTATGAATTTTGTCCCTTTTTCTTGAATTTCTTAGGATTTATGTGAGACTTCTTTTGTACTATCCTTCTATAAGATATATGATTTTGATGTTTAATGGCAAATTTGTTTTTTTGCTGTTTTTTTTGTGTGGAGCAGAAAATATGGGTTGATATTGGTGAGAGTGATGCTGAGAAAGATCGGATGCTAATGGAATTGGAGAGGGAATGTCTCGAAATTTACAGAAGAAAAGTGGATGAAGCTGCAAATTCTAAGGCACAGCTTCATCAATCAGTTTTATCACTTGAAGCTGAAATTGCTACTTTAATGGCTGCTCTTGGAGTGTTTAACATCCATTCACCGGTATGTGAGCTACTCTACTTAGTTTCTGACTGTTACCTTTATAGTGGAGATGAAAGGAAAGTTTTTAAAATGTGTTTTTGTGGTTTCAGATCAAAGCAGAGAAAGGTTCTAAATCATTGAAAGAAAAGCTTGCTGCTGTGACGCCTCTGGTTGAGGACTTGAGATTGCAAAAAGATGAAAGAATGAAGCAATTTGTTGATATAAAAGCGCAAATTGAGAAGATGAGTGGTGAAATCTCTGGTTACAGTGACCAACTCAACAACGCGATGCTTGGTTCTCTGACACTCGATGAACAAGACTTGACTCTTCGGAAACTTAATGAGTATCAAACACATCTCCGCTCACTCCAGAAGGAGAAAGTGAGGAAGTTTTATCATGAAGATAGATATTAGAAGATGAACTTTGTTAAGTTGAGCTGTTTGCTTACTTATTTGTTCTTGTTTTTATGCAGTCGGATCGTCTGAACAAGGTTTTGGATTATGTGAATGAGGTGCACACTCTATGCGGTGTTCTTGGAGTTGATTTCGGTCACACTGTTAGTGAGGTTCATCCGAGCTTACATAGGACTAACCACGAGCAGTCTACAAACATTAGCGATACTACATTGGATGGTCTACAACACATGATTCAAAAGCTGAAAACCGAAAGGAGAGTCCGCTTTCAAAAGGTAGAAAACATGTCTGCAGTGCTATTCTTCTCTTTGTAATTGATAATTATTTTGATGGTTAATGTCTTTACCGTTTGTTTTGCAGTTAAAGGATGTAGTGGGGTCACTTTTTGAGCTATGGAATCTAATGGACACACCTCAGGAAGAGAGAGTTAAATTTGCAAGAGTGAGTAATGTAGTAAGATCATCTGAATCTGATATCACTGAGCCAAATATCCTTTCTACTGAAACAATTGAACAGGTTACAACAAACCCCCGTTTCGTTTCCCGATTTTAATTGCCATTAATCTTATTCAGGGGCTCTGAGTTCTTGTTTTCCCTTCTACGTTAGGTGTCTGCAGAAGTAGACCGTTTTAATAAGCTGAAATCTAGCAGAATGAAGGAGCTTGTGATGAAAAGAAGATCCGAGTTAGAGAATCTTTGCAGATTGGCTCACATTGAGGTCGACACAAGCACATCGCTTGAGAAATCAACTGCTTTGATTGATTCTGGTAAGAAGTGATAGAGCTTATGTTCTTGTCAGAAGTATGAGTAGCTGATTTTCTTGCTGAAACCTGTTTGTATCTAAGAAAAAAGTTTCTCATGTATCTTCAGGGTTAGTGGACCCTTCAGAGCTTCTTGCAAATATAGAATTACATATAAACAAAATCAAAGACGAGGCACAGAGCCGGAAAGAAATAATCGATAGGATTGACCGCTGGCTATCTGCGTGTGAAGAGGAAAACTGGCTAGAAGAATACAATCAGGTAGATTTTCCTTAAAAAGTTGGCAACAAATGGGGTTGTTTCAGGATGTATTTGAGAAATTTCTTTCTTGGTTTCAGGATGAAAACCGGTATAGCGCTGGTAGAGGTGGACATGTAAACCTCAAGCACGCAGAAAGAGCCCGAGTCACAGTAAACAAGATCCCCTGTATGTTCTTGTATGTTTCCACTAATTATTCAGATGAGATCTTTAGCTTATTGTTCCTTTGTTTATTGTTTTTCTGCAGCAATGGTTGACAATCTCATCAAGAAAACTCTTTTATGGGAGGACGAAACACAGAAATCATTTCTATATGATGGTGTAAGTTGAAGTAACTCTAAAGTAGACGCATTTTAGTATTATAAGGTCTCTCCTCTGATTATGGTTACTGGGTTCCTCCAGGTTCGTTTGGTATCCATACTTGAAGATTATAAACTGACAAGAAAACAACAGGAAGAGGAAAAGAAGCGATATCGGGTTTGTCAAAATGCTCTCTTTTTTATATAACCCTTAAGATTTGTAATATTGCTCGCCTGTTAAAATGGAATTTGTCATTTCCTCTGCAGGATCAAAAGAAGATGCATGATCTCTTATTAAGCCGGAGGGAATCCATTTATGGATCAAAACCGAGTCCAAGAAGAAGCAACAGCGTGAAAAGGCCTAACGGATACAGTGGGAATGTATCGATGCCTCCAACGCCTCGCAGAAACTCAGCTGGAACAACAAACACCGACATAATGACCCCAAGATCATACTCGAGTAATCGCCAAAACGGATATTTCAAGGAAGTAAGGAGACTCGCAACAGGCCCTTTAAACTTTGTGGCTATACAAAAGGAAGATTCTGTCTCAACATACACTTCGGTATGCGGCTCTGAACCAGATTCACCGTTACAAAACTGAGTCTCATATGCTGACCCCGGTTGACCGTGGTTCAAGCATATGAACTTGAGTAGGAGTTGGGAAATAGATGAATGTAATCAAAAGGAGGAGTTACTAGTAATTGTAGACAAGTAGTGGTCGTATGTGTGTGACTTTGAGTTGACTTTAGGATAATAGAAGAGTAGAAAATGGATGTTATGTTCTTAATTAATAGTAGCTTCAAATTTTTCTTGGTGTGCTGTTCAATTTGTGTGAATGTGTGTATACATACATATACAGATTACTTTGAGCTGTAGAGTAGAGTTGCCTATTTTTGAAGTTTTAAGAGGTAAAATGACATTGTTTCGACAAAGGTCTCTGCAGTTCATAGTATATAAAATATATATATAGGTGACGCTGAGAAATCGAAGAATCGTTAAAAATGAATGCAAAAAAAAATATCAACAGAACTGTAAAATCAATGTCAAGCTTTCAATTTTCTGTAGTGAAATTGTATTGGAACCCAAAAAAAAAAAAATGTATTGGAACTTGGAAGTATTAGAGAAAAAGGATATCTTCTTCGCCTACAATGAAATTTCAAATATCTTAATTTTATAAATGAAATTTACTTTACTTCCAAGAAATTGGTTTAGTATTTGAATTGGTTTGGTTTTGGTTTTTGGTTTGGAGTAATTTATAGTATTAATTAATGGTTAGGTTCAGATTCGTTAACGATTCGGATTCATGCTTGAGTAAAATATATCTCTTGTTTCAAAGAAACTTTGGGTTTTGATCTTTTAGAATACAGAAAAAAAAAATCAATTTAAACCATACTAAAATATAGTTTGATATTTGGATGGATTATTTAATTTTGGTTAATGGTTCGAATGGGATCGGTTAAAGCCGGATCGAACTCCCCTACCACCGGTTTTGTTGGTAAGAAAGATAATAAAAACAAGAATTGATTGCGACAAAGCTGGTAATCTCATGATTATATATTATATGTACTGTAGGCTGTAAGAGACAAAGCTGGTAATCTCATGATTCAAAAACCCAAGGAACAACCTTTTATGGTCTTCCGTGAAGATGGCTTTGATAAAATGGTTGACCAGATGAAGTCAAATTCAGAGTAAGGACACACTCATGTTTCTTTTTTTTACATTTTACTTTGGGAGGCCATGTAAATCATATTTTGTTAATGTTATTTTTCCAGGTTTTATATTTTTATCTCCAAGATCTTCGGAACTATTGCTGTGGCTATAGCCGTCAAGTATGGTGTGGATTTTATAAGAAGGTCTTTGTTGCCATTTGTGTGGAAGAAAAAAGGTAACAACAGATCAGTTGAGAATGCTCAATCAGACAGTGAAGAAGAAACAAACATCAGTGATTAGTTAATAGGATTGGCTTTAGACAACGAGACGCTTCTAATCCATGCTTAGCCAAATCTTAACGAGAATTTTATATCTAATCGTGTCTACAATTTTTTTGGAATATTGATGTTCACTCGGATTTCCTAATCAAAATTTTTAATACATTTTTGTTTATTCACGTTTTGTTGGATGGGATTACGTCAAACATTAGTAAGTAGCTCGGATCAGATCGAGCCGGGCATGACCGTCTCAGGTTTGGATTAACCTGGTACTAGTCATTTTCTAAACCAATAGGTAAACAGTAGAATAATAGTAAATTCGTAACTAGAAGAAAAATCTATAGAAAATGCTTTCTCCGTTAACGTTTCAAATGAAACTGCAAGTATTAAATTTGGAATGATCAAAGAGATCGATAGGAAAAATTAAAAGGAATCACCAACGGCAAAGAACTATGTGTTTTTTGTTTGTTTAGTCGCTATAGATTAATTTAGTGGCAAATATGACCCCATTTGGTATGTATATATTTAAATGATTAGTGTTAGGCTTGAAATGCTAACAAAAATTTCTATACCTTCGTGATCCATTGAATATCTGGCTATTTTATTATTTTTAACTCCATTATTTTATAATTTATACTAGTTGAATTTTCGTGGGATGGGTGGTATTCATCATTTTCGTAGCAGGTTACAGTATGGAGAGTGTATGAATCTATTAAATATTCACAATTCTATTGATATTTAATTTTACGTATATGTTTTAGTTTTATATAAAATTATATAATTTGTTTTTTGAATGAATATTTCCTATAAAAATAGTATAACAACTTTTATTGACTTTGATGATGCCATTATAATTTTGAGGAAATTGGATAGTTAGGTAGTTTTTAAGTTTTAATTTGTAATTAGGTAGTTTTTGCCCATTTAGTTTTGTTTTAGGTAGTTTAAAAAAATTAGAAAAATACAATATTGTGTTATTTCCGTAACTAATTTCTTTTCATTACGTGAGAAAAATATACTTCATAAATTGATTACAAACATTCCCCTCTAATATTCAGATTGGTGAGCCTTTTCCATAATAGTTAATTGTAAAACAAATATGTATTTACTATTATCACAGTTCGTTGTTACGTTATTAGTCTTTTCTTCAACTACTTCAAAATTATTTTCCTATAATATTCTGATTGGTGAGCAGTAATAACAATAAATAAAACGTCAGCTAGTTGTCTTGTCAAAACTCAACACCCACCGACGTAAAAAGGCAGAATCATAAAGACAATTAAGGAGTGAGATCAGTAGTAAGTAATTAAGGACATCTCTAAAATACTAATCCATTAAAATAAGAGATCAAGGAGGAGAAACACAAACGGGGTGGAAATGAAATGAAACTAACTATGAGTTAAGGATTTTAATTAATTTAGTGATAAAACTTTTTATTATTGTTAACCCAAGTTTTAAAATGATAGCGAGAAACACCAATCCCTTCGCAGAAGACTCTTATCTCTTCTCTAATTGCTCTCTTATCCTTCAACGTCCATCCCAGCTTCGCCGCGTAATCTCTCATCGCCTCTCTTTGCTCCGCCGTGAACTTCGACTTCCTCCGCCGCATCACCGTCATCTTCTCTTCCGTAGAAGTCTCCTCCGTGTCCTCCTCCTCTTCTCTTTCCTCCGCCGTTTTCCATTTCAGCCTCGCGAGCTGCTTCACGCGCCTGAAGCTCATGGAAGGTAACTGCGCGTGGGTGATTTGAGCACAAGATTTGACTTCGACACGACGGTGGTAGCTGCGGTGGCAACCACAGGCCGCGCATAGATCGCCGGTGGCTTGTTGAGAGTATTCGAGGCAGCCATCGAGGGCGTAGGAGCCGAGCTTTGCCGCGTGGTTGCGCATGCATTTTCCGTAGCCACAAAAACTCTCCATCTTCTTTGCTCTCTAATTACAAAAGAGGGATTTTGATTTTCGTGTAATGATTTTGAGTTTAGAGTTTATTTTGGAAGAGTTTGGTTTTGGGTTAAGATATGATTGTTGTTTGTGTCAGAAAAAAGAGTTGGGGAGTTACTGAAAAGCAAAATTATTGTTACTTATCGCCATTAGATTTTGTACTTATATGTTTATTTATGTGTCATAATAAATGTGAAAACCCCACTTTTTGAACTGTTTCACTGGCTTTGCTTTTACAGTTTACACCCATAATTTTCAAAATTGATTTCATATCTTCCGCTTAAAGTTGTAATCTCTACCCAGTACCCATAGTTAGTTTTTATAATTCATTGATATCCTGTTTTACTTTTAAGTACTAAGAAAAAGAAGATCAGACCAGTTGTTGTAAAATTATAGCGGTATAAATAGTAACATTAACTAAGATAATAGATATACAAAATTTAATAAATGAAAGTAGTGCTTTATTGTACGAAAGTATATTAATTGCTTATAAATAATAATAAAAATATTCATTTTAGAAACTAAACCAGGTAAGAGAAAGATAGCAATAATTAAATAAAATAAGTTTGGGTTGTTTGGGAGCTCGCATATTTCTAAATATAATAAACAAAAGTATTTTATGACTTTCAAAAATCAGATTTTAGAAATAAATTTAAAAAGCATTCATTGAGAAAAATCAACAACTTAAATAAATGACCCTACTAAAAAACAGTTCAAAAGCAAAATCCAATGGTCTTAAATAATCTGATTTCATTAAAAAAATAAAAAAATTGTTTAGCAAAACCGCGCTTATCATGTTTTTGAGGCAATTGGATGACCCACGAGTTTACTGCATGCTTATTGCTTACTTTATTGTCTGTGTAATCTATCAAACTAAACAATTATTCTACGGCTAATCACACGAATAATAGTGTTAGGAAATTTAGATTTCCCTAATGTACAGTAAAAAGTCATAAACAGACTTTCTCTCCGTTATCTTTTTGTATTCATCTCCCATCTAAATTTTAAACCACACATATTAGATACGATTACAACACTAATTAAAAACTACTGCACTATAAACTTTGAGTCAACCGTTAAAGAAGATATTATGAAAGTAAGTATTGAGTAAAAGTAAACAAAAAAAGGAATATGGAGATAATAATTTAGGAACGACACGACATCAAATAAAATTAGAATTTCTTAATTTTAGCTAATTCTTATCTAATTCGTTGTAAACCAGCAAAGAATTGACTTCAAGAAAAAAAAAACAATATAAGGAAAATTTAAAGAAATTATAAAGCGCGAAAGAGAA
>VBRH01000077.1:138495-155477 GCA_014578085.1 Cardamine resedifolia
TATATCATCGAAAAGTTTCTAATATATTGGATCTAATTTTGATGCATCAAGAAAATTCTTGGCTGCTCAACTCAATCCTCTTCTCGATTGGGCTGCTTATCATATTAGGACTCTTTCTCTTGCTTGACTTGTTAGATCCTCCACCATGGCTGCTTGAACATTGCCTCAACAACTTGCGATTTTCTCTATCAAGCTCTCTGTTTTGCTCACTCACAAGTTCTACTTCTTGCTCTGCTTTAGCCAGATTCAAGATTAGGCATTCTTTTTCCTTTTCAATTCTCTTCACCATTGAAACTAAACACACAACTTTTTGCGTCGATGGCTTCAATTCATCATCCCATTTGCTCAACAATGTTTGACAAGATTCGTCTTCAATGTTTGCTTCCAAGAAGACACGCCCCAATCTAGTCTCATCTCTGCTAACGAGCGATGCCAAAACTGAATCAACCAAAGAATCTTCTTCAGACATTTTTCTAACTTCTTCTTCCAATTCTCTAACCCTAGATTCTGCTTCTTTAGCCCTCTGGTCAGTTTCGTTACCGAAATCCATCAGTGCTTCACGATCTTGATGATAAAGAAAGCATTCTCTTTCCCATTTCTTACACTGATTCACCAAATCCTCGCACTCACCTGCCAATTTCTGATTCTCTTGGATGAATTTCTTCAACGTTTGTGCATTCATACTCGCTTCCGATCTAACGAGGTCGATTACTTTGTCTTTCTCTTTCAATCTGGAAACCAGAGACAGATACTGTTCACGAAGACGACGCTGAGATTCTTCAGCCGTGTAAAGCTTCTTCTGGAGAGCGTCCATGGAGATCGGAAGCCCTAGAGAGTGGTCGAGAGTATCTTTAATGTAGTCATCCACTTCTCGCCGGAGATCCATTTTCCCCGAAACTCAGAATCAACACCAGAAATCGCACACTCGCTGAAGAAACTCTCTAGGGTTTCTTCTATATTCAAAAAGGAGGAAGATTCGAAATTCAAAAATTGAAATCAGAGGCTCTAATTATTGATTGCTCCATCATCCTTATATTATATATTTGGGCCGAAATTTTAGCCCATTAAATTAATTGTACGCCGCCAGTAATTATTTTTCCAATTTGTTTATTTTCTCCATCAACCAAATATAAAATCTCAAATTTTATCCAGTCCCCTAAATAAATTTGATTTCCGATAAAGATTATGTTGACTGGGAAAAATGAGAGTTTTGACATTTTATTAGATACAAAGAAACTCGAATAAAGACCGTTCAAAGGTGTTGTCGTCTTTTACAATACGTAAATTATATAGGAAAAAGGATACAAGTAATTTTAATTTCTTTAGCCCAAAATAAAAGAGAGAAGAAGAGAAGACTATTCCCCTAAAACCTCTATTGTGAAGAGATGTTTTTTAAGAAAATAATCAGACATTGTCTTTCGTGTCTCTCTTCTTTCTAACAACCTATCTCTTTATCTTTCTTTGTTCTAGCAAAATTCGTGAGGCAGAAGAAGAAGGAAACCCAACGTAAGAAGATTGGTGTTAAAGACTTCTTACTCGCATTTGATCGACCGGTAAATGTGACGAACAAACAGGAGGGCTGCTCGGAAGCCGACTGTGCCGAGCATTAAGAAGAATCCGTAGCAAATGCAAGCCATGTATCCGAAGAAAAACGAGGTCTGCATAAAACCCGACATGTCTGATCTTGCGTAGTAATAGTATAAGCAGTACGCGTAGATAAACAAACCAGTCGATCCACCGCATAGGAACGATCTGCAAGTAGAAATTTGTAGAATCAGCTTCAGTTCTCTTATGATCAGAGAGAAAGAACAGATGCAATGAATTTAACTAACCTCCACCACCATTTGTGATCTTCAGCGGCGAGTTGGAAGTAAGTCAAGGCTACGGTTATAAAAGCAGTGACAATGATGAGGATTATGAAGACGATGAAGAGGATGCTGTAGATGGTGTAGATTCGGTGACCCCAGACACTAGCGAAAATGTAGTAAAGCTCGATATAGATGGCACTGAAAGGAAGAAAACCGGCCATAGCCATCTGAGGAATAGCGCTTCTGTACCAAGGTAGTGGTGGAATTTCACGGGGATATTTGGTTGTGCGGCACGGTGCTTGGAACTCTGCTTTGCTGTTTTTACCGGCGATGCCACCTAAGACGAGTAAAGGCGATGTGACTAGAGTCCATATAAGGACGATTACCACAATGGTTCCAAAGGGTAATGCGGCAGTTGCAGTGTAGGTGATGGCTACGGTATTAAGGAAGCA
Source organism: Cardamine resedifolia (assembly GCA_014578085.1). Lineage (NCBI taxonomy): Eukaryota > Viridiplantae > Streptophyta > Magnoliopsida > Brassicales > Brassicaceae > Cardamine > Cardamine resedifolia. The sequence continues at coordinate 140,756 of VBRH01000077.1, forward strand.
AAAGGTTAGGAATAAAGGGCCACAGAAGAGACATCCAGTGAGTAACAAGTTTCTCACCTGCAATAAGGTGAAATAAAAAATGAGAAGTTGTTTAGTTTCCGTGGAAAATGATTTGAGCAGCTTTTTGTGTAAAATATTTACCCAGCTTTTTCCTTCAAGTTGGCAGTAGAAAGAGGCGGATGTGTATCCCGCGATTCCAGAAGTTAGAGCATATATGACCACCAAAGCGGTAAAGAGTGCTCCTCGGTTGTATGGATAGAACACTCCAACAAGAGCAAGCATAAAAATGAATATGGTGCTGATTGGAGTGGACAAAAAAAAAAAATGCTAGGGTTAGTCATAGTACGAAGAAATACAGATCTTCACGAAAGTCTATCCTGATGGAAAAATAGTCAAGAGTTATGAAACTTACAGCGTAAATAATTGTGTACCACTACCAAGAGATGCGGCAAACAAAGAATTGTGCTTAGGGAACCGAAACACATCACCATGAATGTACTTCCATCCAGTTTCCTCTTGATCATCCGCAGCTTCCTCATCTTGAGCATACCTTTCAAGTGTAGGAAAAAAGTTCAGATGAGACAAGGAAGTGTAAATAGTCGACGGTGAGATGTAACAAGTGACTGGAAACTTACTTCATGAAATCATTCTTGAGGACTCGCATTAAGATAGTTGCAAGGAATCCAGTCAAAAGAAGGACAGTGACGCAGGAGTTAATAATGGAGAACCAGTGTATTTCCAAATGATGTGGAAGAGAAGACGACATAGAGTATTTCTCCATTCTTTTCTCAAAGGGAGTCTCAGTTTCTTTCCACTTGACAGTGTACATAAACTCTGCATCAGCTTCCTTGTCCTCAGTGAGATCCACAAGTGAATGAGGATCCATTCTAGCACTGATTTCGATCACACGGTCCTTGTTGTATAGAATCTCAAACTGGATGTGCTTGTAGAGGAAATATTTGTATTCACTCGGATCAGATTTGATATCCTTGTCAACCTTCCCAATGAATCCCCAGATAGGCAGATCATCATAGTACATCTGGAAGTAGTAGTCCTTCTCAACAGCCTTTCGGAACTGTTTGACATCTTCTTTACTTAGCTTCTTCTTGCAGTATACTTCAGACTCTTTTTCTTCTCTGAAGTTGAGCTTGTATGGAGCGCTAACAAGACGATCCCCATTCAAAACCTCACCAAGAGCCTCCTTTTTTTCTTTCACACCCTCTATAAAACCAAAAACAACGGGATCACATGAAACATAAGATCAAAACATACAAACATTTTCCTACAGATTATACCATGCAAGATAAACACCAAATCGGGAGTTGCCACTTAAATGAAGACAAATGGAATTAACTGTTAAATGTAAAAAAGGAAGAAACTTTGAGCTATTTCAGTGAACACAAATCGTGTGAGCAATCTAGTTAAGATATTTGCATACCTGGGATGCAAAAGGGAAGATCAAAATACCGATACGTCTCACTGCAATCACCATTGAACAAAACCAAAATCAGTCATATAGTTTTCAAATCTAAAACAGATCCATCACACACGAAACTAATCCAAAATGTAGTTGTTTCTTTCACTCTCTGGATTTTACGTTACGCATTTTGTAGTGTACTCAAATTTCAACAATGTCTCGATACATGATTCATTACCAATGTGTAATCAACGATCAATTTTCTCATTTTCAAGTTTAGAATTTGATACAATCTCAGATCTGAAGTCCAGATCTAGAAATATAAGTTGCCAAATCTCAACGCTAGTAGAAAATAAGATATTGTTTTACCTTGGGTTGTGAAATGGGCCGACCTTGTTGGCGTATAGAGGAACGGTGTCTCCTTCTTTGTAACGGTGGTCGGAAGCGTCGGATCTGACATGGCCGGCGCCGGAGAAGAGGATAGCTCCGACAAAAAGGAGCAGCGTCGTCGGTGTCCTCATTTGCGTTTTCTCACCAAATCGTGAGATCTGAGTTTGTTTTTTTTTTTTGTCTGAGAGAAGAAAAAAATGGAGCTAATGACGACAATATTTATATACAAGACTTCAATCAAACTCGAGTCAGCTACACAAATTTTATCATTTTTCCCCCTTTATTTTCCGGTATGTAGGCGAATTTATTATTCTGCCAAACCTAAATTATAAATAAATCATTCTTCATTTTTTTTTATAATTTATAATATTTCATTTATCTAAACTTTTTTCAATTAATTATTAGATGTCGAGGTGACGAGGTGACTATTTTTAATTATATTTGTAGTTGTAGGGAATATAGATGAAGAACGACGGTTTTATGTCACATTACATGATACTTAATCAAATTTCTTTTTTTTCTGATATGATGAATCTAACCAATAACCAAATTCTTTTTTTTTTCTTAATGGTACGTGCGCTATAGTAATGGCTTTGCATGATCTCACATTCTCACGTCATGATAGAATTATAGAATCTGTTCATTCAACAATTTAAATTTAAAACATTCAATCATAGCCATGAATCAACTATATTACAGGCTTAACAATATGAAATTATATAACTAGAGATACACAACGTGCTTCGTTTTATGGCATGGATTATGCAAACAAATTCGATTTTATAATAGCTACCAAGAAATTACAATGTGTCTACTTGACTACTTGTACTAAAAAAAATATCAACAAGCTCCATGGAAGAAACAAACAAAAAACTGAAAACCACAAATTTTGTTGATAATTTGGTTTTGTAAAACTATGCAAATTCGGTTCGGTCTGTCTTTACATTTGGTTGTTTTTGGTTTAGTAAATTAATTTCCGTTAAATTAGTTACCAACTAACTTATAAAATTACCAAAATGCATCATTGACTACTTAAAAAAAAACATTTCACGGCGTTTTTTTCCCAGAACAGGAAAAAATATAAAAATAACCTTTTGGCTTCTTGTAACGGAGATGAGGAGTATAATCGGCGCGGCGTTGCCGTACAGGTCACCGGAGAAAGCAATTTCATCTTCTTCGTATTCAGTCGAGAACGATTCGAGTCCTGTGGATGCTGTAATCTTCGCCGGAATTTCAGTGGTTCTCGGCACAGCGTGCAGACATTTGTTTAACGGCACTAGAGTTCCGTACACCGTCGTTCTCCTCGTCATCGGAATTGTTCTCGGATCCCTAGGTCTGATTTATTATTCCTCATGCGTGGATTTTGATTTGACAAGTGTTTTTCAATTCGTTGGTGTTTGTTTGTTTCTAATATCAATAGCTCAGTTTCAATTTCGTGGAAGAATTAGGATATATTAGTTTGGATTTTGCTTCTGCAGAATATGGAACGAATCATAACCTTGGGAAAATCGGCCATGGAATACGAATTTGTAAGCTTTCTGCAGAATATATTTTTCTCTACACTGTCACTGTTAGATTACGAGCTTGTAAAATAATGGCAATTCAGAATATTTACAGTAGCAATGATATGATTTTTTTTACAGGGAATGATATTAACCCTGACCTACTTTTGGCGGTTTTTCTCCCTGCTCTTCTTTTCGAAAGCTCATTCTCCATGGATGTGCACCAAATCAAGGTTTTTTTATTTCTGCTATGTGGCGTTTTTTTTACTTTCCTTAAGTTTGTGCACGTTGAGCAATGCCTATTTGATTGTCTACATAATTGGTATTTGGTAGAGGTGTATGGGGCAAATGGTTCTGCTTGCTGGCCCTGGAGTTTTGATTTCTACCTTTTGTCTTGGAGCTCTTATAAAGGTACAAACCAGCTTCAAGTATTTGGACCGTGAATAATGAACCTTCCATTAAGTTACAATTTTTTTGAGTTATGCTCTTGTAGCTCACTTTTCCATATAACTGGGACTGGAAAACATCATTGTTGCTTGGAGGACTTTTAGGAGCTACCGACCCTGTGGCTGTTGTTGCTCTGCTAAAGGAGGTTGGTGCTAGTAAGAAGCTGACCACTATCATCGACGGGGAATCTCTGATGAACGATGGGTAATTATCTCAAGCTTTGCTAATCATTTAAACTCTTATGTTTAGCATCAAGGTTGTCTTATGTCATTTATGCTCAAGCTTAGTTGTCTTTAAAAATTCAGGGTATCAGTTGTGGTCTTCCAGTTATTGTTCAAGATGGTGATGGGGCATAACTCTGATTGGGGTTCCATAATCAAATTTCTTGTTCAAAACTCATTTGGAGCGTATGGATTTTTTTCTTTTATTAGTGGTATTGTGTGTCGGTGTCTTTTTTTTTTTCTCAGATTATGTTGTTCTGGTTTTTTAGTGTAGGCATTGGTCTAGCTTTTGGCATTGCGTCAGTTATTTGGCTTAAATTCGTATTCAATGATATGGTGGTTCAGATCACTGTAACGCTTTCAGTGAGCTATGTTTCATATTACACTGTATGCTCTTCTCCACACCTTAATCTCCAATGCGAGAATCCTGAATTTGTAGAAAACCTGAGAGTTTTCTACCATTTACAGGCTCAAGAGTGGGCTGGGGTGTCTGGAATTTTGACTGTGATGATTTTGGGCATGTAAGTGGTGGTTAACTATCCCTTCTTTCTGTTGTTATCGTGTTAAAAATCCATTTTCATAAAATAATTTAATAGGTTTTTCGCTGCATTTGCAAGGACAGCATTCAAGGGTGACAGTCACCAGAGTTTGCATCACTTCTGGTATTTTACAACTCACAGTTCGTTTGTTCGTCATAGCTAATGAAAATATTTAAACATATAGTACAAGTATATGACTGTCCTTTAACTTTTGTAGGGATATGGTCGCATATATTGCAAATACATTAGTTTTTGTACTCAGGTACAAGCTGTCTGGCAAAACTCAAAAAACAAAGTTACTGGGTTATTTTACAAAGAAAAAACTGCTATTGTTCTTTTATCTTTTCCCCAGCAGAACTATACTGTAGTCAATGTTTCAGCCGATTGATCAATTTACAATGCATGTGTTTCTCATGTGAACGCAGTGGCGTTATTATTGCTGAAGGCGTTCTTAGCGGTCAGAAAATATCTTACAAAGGTGCCCCTTCACGTGTTATATTCAGAATTTTGTATTAATTCTGTTCTCTGAAGATATAAACAGAAGTCTTTGCTCGAGTTCGTCATGATTATTTTGACTTTGGAGAAGATGACGTGAACAATATCTACTTGCCCTGTATATATCACTAATTCCTGATACCATTCCCGCAATAGTCCTTTTGGCATATATTGGGGTTATGTAACATTCAGGGCTCATAAGATTCTTCTCAGGAAACTCGTGGGGCTTTCTTTTCCTCTTATACTTGTATGTCCAACTTTCCCGCTGTATTGTGGTTGGAGTTCTGTACCCATTGCTATGCCGTTTTGGCTATGGATTGGATTGGAAGGAATCCATCATACTCACGTGGTCTGGATTAAGGGGTGCTGTGTCACTATCACTCGCTCTATCTGTAAAAGTGAGTTCTGAAGAAATGGTCATTTCCTTCATGCGAGAGCAATATTTCTATTATCTGGTTATATGTTTTCCGATCTTTGATATTCATGTTCCCATTTCCTTAGCTCTGACACACTCTAACTCTCGGTCATATGATTCAGCAATCAAGTGGAAATTTATATCTCAGTTCGGAGACAGGAACAAGGGTCAGTTTTGAAACACAGTATGAACTACTTTTGAATTTCTTTCTGGAGGCCGTCTTTGTTATCTTGATGTCTTTCAGCTGTTTTGCAGTTTCTATTCTTCACAGGTGGGATTGTTTTCTTAACTTTGGTTGTTAATGGATCAACTACCCAATTTCTCTTGCACCTTCTTCGCATGGACACTTTAACAGCCACCAAGGTCAGCATGTAATACTATATTCTCTTGTGCTGCTACTTTTCAAATTTAAGATGCAAAGACATGATATCTACTTTGGTAGATAATGGTACCTCTGATCATCTGTGTTTGTGCTCTCATATAAGCACAAGGGACCTGCTCTCTACCGGTGTGAGTATATTAGCTTAGGATTGTATGTTTTACCAACCGGTGATATGTAGTTAGTTAGAGATTGGACTCTTTCAGGATCTGTAACTGATCCTTGAAATGTACATACCCCCGCTCAATGTTTGCAACTATTGCTACAGAAATATGAAGATTATATTTGCTCCCCTAATTTGTGTTTTTCTATTGGCAGAAACGAATATTGGAATATACAAAGTGTGAAATGAAGAATACTGCCTTAAAAGCTTTTGAAGATCTAGGAGATGACGAAGAGCTTGGATCTGCTGACTGGTCTACAGTTATAAGACATATATCAAGCTTGAAAAATTTAGAAGGGAGACAAGTCAATCCTCAGAATGGGTATGAAGCTGGAAATCTTGACCCTACTAATATAGTGGACATACGTATACGCTTCTTAAATGGTATTTCACAATGCATATCAAATTTTCTGGTTGTCAAATTATTGCCGCTCCAAAACCAGCTATTGATTTGAGACTCTTGCCTGTATCAGGTGTCCAGGCAGCTTACTGGGAGATGCTTGATGACGGGAGGATAACACAAAGTACTGCCAGTGTTTTGATGCAATCAGTAGATGATGCACTTGACCTTGTTTCTACCAATTCTTTAAGCGACTGGAGGGTTTTAGAACCATGTGTTCATTTCCCAAACTACTACAAGTATCTTCAATCAAAGATGATCCCCCGCAAGTTGGTCAAGTATTTAATCGTTGAAAGACTAGAATCTGCTTGTTACATTTCCTCTGCATTTCTCCGTGCTCATATGATTGCACGACAGCAATTGCATGACTTTCTAGGTATGCATCACTCTGGTCTGTTATATGTCTATATGTTAATATTGTTAAAGACTCTGCATAACATCTCAGGACTAAAAATTCACCATTATCTGATGTGAGCCTTAAATGAAAACCTTTGGTCCATCATTTACCTGATAATGTGTTTTTTTTTCCGTTTTTTGGTACTCCCAAGTCCTAACCTCAGCTGTCTCTTAGTTATGTTTTTTTTTATCTTTACACAGGTAACAGTAACATTGCTGCGACTTTAATCAATGAAAGTGAGGTGGAAGGAGAGGAAGCAAAACAGTTTTTGGAAGATGTCCGTGATTCATTTCCTCAGGTTTGAAACCATATATATATTTCTTGGCACCCATCAATTTTATGTTAGGATGAATATATATATATATATACTCATATTAGTCAAAAAAAAAATGTCAGGTTTTGAGTGTTTTGAAAACAAGACAAGTAACACATTATGTGCTGAATCATCTAAATGGTTATATCAAAAACCTTGAGAAGGTTGGGCTGTTAGAGGGAAAAGAAGTTTCTCATCTTCATGATGTTGTTCAGGTACCATTTCTAGATTCTTTGTCCTCTTATGTTTTCGCTATATGCTACAGCATATTATCTCTATCTATCTATCTCTTCAGTCTGACTTGAAGAAGCTCCTGAGAAACCCTCCTTTACTTAAACTTCCAAATATAGACGATTTGATCGCCACCAATCCTTTATTTAGAGCTCGTTCAAGCTTCAGGAGTTTGGCCATGGGCGAGACAAATTCATGAACCATTCGTGTTGGCCCATGATCCGAGTGAATATATTATTATCTAAAGAAAATCAAAGTTATTTATCTCTCTGTATAAATAAAAGCAACTTATAACTCTCGTCAATTTATCAAAGTAGAGGGTTAAATTCCGGAAAGGGAAAAATAACATTAATAAAAAAAGCTAAATCCAAAAACGCGTTAACTTGGTACCAAAGGAAGAAAGTCTACGACCACTTCAAACTCTGAACAAAAGTACTTTCAAGTTTCATTCAACTAAACCTATACTAATCACTTATATGCAACAAATATACAGATCCCAAAAATACATAAATTTCCAAATGATAAATGAATTTGCAAGAAGAAAAATAAGAACGAGCCAACGCGTCTTGACTCTTTAGGGATCTTTCACGCGGTCTTTTGTCTCTACAACTCTTCACTATATTAGACTCACGTCGGCAATTCCAGCTTGCAGACACATCATCAGCTCTAATACTAAACCAATCCAAACCGAAATAAACCGGGCAGAGAGAAAGAAATGGGTGAGAAAGAAGCTTGTCTAGTCCCAAAGAGAGGAAGAGTCCTTAGAAGAGTAATAAGAGCTGCTTTCTTTTCTTGTCTTTGTTTCCCATCCCGGAAAAATTCACAGTCATGTCTCCGATCATCTTCCTCCTCTTCTTATGTCACACCTTCTCTTGAAATCATCAAGCATTAAGGACTTTTATAACCAGACCAAAGCAAGTTAGAACCCAATACTCTGTTTTTTTTTTCTCTACATGGTTTGTACCAATAAGATCATGATGGTTTCAGAGTTTTTTCCAGAGGGTATTTCAAAATGTTGTAACAGTTCATGTATAAGTAACTCTACTTTTGTGACTTACTTTTTCTCTAGTGTTTCGGAAATTTCAACATAGAAACTCAGTCTGTTTTTTTGTCTTTTTACTATATTCTCATGCTGTTTCAAAGACTACTCATCTATTATAGCGTTGTTTAATAATAATACAATCTTACGTTTTGAGTGATTAGTACATCGGCTAAAGCAATAATTTGATTCTGAGAGCTTATACTGGTAATTAGTAGCATCAACAGTTTCGCTATCTGCTGAAAAACGTCGTCTTTATTTTTGGAAGACATTTTTCAGTTTCCTACAAAATTATTTTTATAAAGTAAAGACGCAAATGCTAATCAAAGGTTTATCCAATAAATTTTATGTCAGGAACTGAACCGAGTGGAAAAGTGGAATTCGACTTTCCGGTTTGGCATTTACCTTCATATCGGACTTATATCGAAGGCCCAACTAAACTAAAACTTTCAAAGTCTCTAGCTGCAAGAGCTATTAGATGTCTATTGGTGTTTTATAGCCAGTAGAAAAACTAGCAACCACTATTCTATTCGACGCATAGATTTTTCAGACTGCAACATTCGAATTTTGACCCAAAAAAAAATTTATAGACAAATTAGAAAAATGTATATTTAAAACAATTTTCATTCATCTCTTCTACTAAGAATATGCCTAATACGTACAAAAACATTGATTGATTGGTAAACTCAGAAAGAATCAACTGCTCAGAGATGTCGCATAGAAATGACGCGTTTTGCAAACCAAAACTACTGCAAAGACAAGAAAACCCTATGTTTAAAGCCTAGAATGTTCTCAATGTTTCAACTTAATCTTAAGTATTCTAATTGCGTACCTGCGACAATGATGAGCCCGTGGAAAAAAAAGCAAAGAAACATCCTCATATTTGTACCTACAGAGAAGAGAAACCAACTAAAAAAAGCTTAACCGTAGTAAGAACACACAAAATACAAAGACAAAAAGCAAAGTATCACATATGCTCTCTTTTTTTTTTTTTTAAGATTACAGAGCCAAAACGTTGCCTCAGAACAAGCTGCAAATCCAAAACAAACTTAAGTCAGTAATAATCATTCTTCTTCGTCTAAACCTCCATAGATAGTAGAGATATATGATGAGACAATAGTAAAGATTTGTGAACGAGAGAGCAGTACATATAGTTTTTGGCCACCAATTTAAACATCTAAAGAAGAAGATTAAGAGATTAAAAAGCATTTCCCTGCATCCATCAGCTGTCTCTCTATCTCTTTCTCCCACCACGTTCTCTCAAAGACAGTGTTAGGACTTCTCCTGCTCCCACATTGTAATGTGCCAGCGACATGTTGTCCTTTAAGAACCCAGCTTTGCCACTTAACTTCTGTTTGTTTGCTGGAATCTGTATCTCCCCAGCTATTTTCTCCTTCAAACTTCCCACGTTTTCCGATAACGACTGCATTGTGATCTCAATCACTTGCCCATCATCCACGTTTGGTATAGAAACCCTGATTGTAGCCGGACCCTGAAAATGTTTTACAAAACAGGTAAGATACACCACAGAGGAAATAAAGAAAAAAAGCTGAGAATATGACTAAAGAGTCCCAAGAAAACATTACCGGATGCTGAGCAAGAAACTGGTCTTCTGGAACAAGGGCTGACTCATCAAACTTTTGTCTCTTTGGCTCTGGCTCCTCAGGAAGAGGCGGTGGTGCCTCTTCGGGTGGTGGAGGAGGAGGCATCCCAGGCATAGGTGGTGGTTGCATCATCCCCATTGAAGGGGGTGGAAGCTGACCATAAGGTCTAGGAACTTGGAGATGAGCAAACTGAGATCCAGGTGGAGGCGGCACAGGCATACCAGGCTGCATCTGCGGTGGTCGGTTCATCATCATCGAAGGGTGTCCTGGTGGTCCCGGCATTGAGAGCTGGTGTTGTTGATGCATGTGCTGCATCATTGGGACACCTAATGGCCTTGGTGCACCAGGGTACTGAACAGAAGGAGGAGGACGAGGGAGGTTCAATGCGAGATTAGGAGGTGGTGGCAATGGCCGGACTATTGGGACGCCAGGTCGAGGAGGAGGAAGAGCAGCTGGACCAGGGAAGCTATTGGGATCTCCATAAACGCCATCACCTTGCTCCTCTCCATTAGCGTTCTGAGTCAAGGCTTGGTTTGCTGTGCGACCGATACTTCCTGTGTGACCATCCCATATGACTTGCTTTGGCTGCTCATCCTTCTTCTTCTCAATCTCTGCTTTGACAGCATTTGAGACTTCTTCTTCAGTTGTTCCAAAGATATCAGGACGCAGGCGCGCCAATCCAACTATGTTTTTAGCAATCTCATCGTCTTGTGCAAGAGTGGTCTCGCGAATCTTAGCAAACATCCGATCCTTCTGCTCTTTGAACTTAGGGTCAATAAGCGAAATCCGCATGTGCTCAGACATCTCGTTAATTGGAATCAGCTCTCCAGTAATTGGTGATATAACAACTTTAGTTGGATCTCTCTCTGTCGGGATCCTGTCTTCTGGCCTTTTCCAGTTCTTAACAATTCTCATAGGTGCTTCTTCATCGTGTAAATTTTCTATATGCATAGAGCCACCATTATCTTCCAGGTTAGCTGCTTTCATTCCTTCTGCCACAAGCTTAACTTCTTCTTCGTCCATTTCCATTTCGACCTCCTTTCCAGGCTCAACAATTTCATCTTCCTCCATGGCTGATACTTTGCTCCTCCTTATAACCACATCAAGAGTCATAGGCGGCGGCAACTCTTCATCTTCCTCGTCCGCAAAATCTATAGACTCAACAACCACGAAATCATGCCAATCAATCATAGCCATCTGCACTCTCTCCTGCTCTTTCTCGTCTTCTTCTTTCTTCCTCTGCTGCTCCTGGGAACGATCCCACTCAAGACGATGCAAACAACGCTCAAGAACAGTCGTCAAATCAGCAGCACTCTTTCTCAGCTTTTCTTTCAAATCTTTGGGAGGCATTAATACTTCTGAATACGCATCAACCAGAGAAGTGAAAAACGTGAACAAGCTATGTGTTGGCTTCATAAACTGAAACTGAGGATTGTTGATCTCTCTACTCGTCAATCCAGTTAAAAACGATTTCCCATTCCGTGCCACAAACTGTGCTGTGAGCTTAATAATATCAAGCTCCTCGCCCGTGATCCCTTCGGGAAGTCTAACAGTATACTTCTCAGGTTCCGGAGGTTCTAGAGGCTTAGGAGGAACCCGAAATTGAGCTTGAAGGTCAAGTTGTGCATCACATAATTCAGACTCGGTAGCAGTAGCATCAGGTTGAGGATTTGTACCATCTGAATCATCAACATTTAGAGCTCCGTCTTTATCCTGAGCACGGTACTCAGTGAGCTTGTGCTGGTAAAAGGCATGATAAGGATCTGTGCTTTTCAAAAAGTTGAATTTAGCCTTCTTATCATTACTAGCTTTAATCTTATTTTCAAACTCAAATCCGTTTTTGGCAACAAACTGAGCCGTTTTCTCGACAATAGTTCTGATATCTGGAGGTGGATGAATGATTCCGATGGTCCTCGTGTGTGTAGCTACAGCCGCCGGAGCTTGATTCGTCGAATTGTTTTGCTCAGCTTGAAGCTGCAACTTCTTCTCTTCGACTTCCTTATCCGTTAATTGCGACGGTGGAAGCGGACCTAGATCCCCGTCGCTAGGAGGAGCCTCCAGTGGCAGTATCTGCATCGAACCGAACATTTTTCTGCAACCAGAAATATCAAATTTCCGGATTAACTTTTTTTTGACCTAATTCGCTGGTTCAAATTCAGCTCTAGAAACTATCAAATATGCTGGAATTGATATATAAATTCGGAAAAAAATAATGGATAGATCCACTCGAGAAGGTAGAAATCCTGAAAACCAAGATGCGAGAGAAAGAGATCGATAGGGAAAAAGAAAAAAAAATCGGCGACGCGAAGGAGTAGTAAGCTTAGGGTTTTGGAGAAAGAGCAGAAACACCGTACCTCAGCCGGTAACGAACTACCTCGCCGTGAAGTCGAGGAGAAGCGTAGGACGAACCAGTTCGAGATTTGATAGCTCACAAGACGATTTTGATGAATCGATAGAAGCAACAGTTCGGAAGAAAATGCTTCTGAATTGAAACTGAGCCCTAGGATTTATGAAGGAAGCTCGTATTCGGTTTTACTAATGGGCCTTGTCTAACGGGCTTTTAATTTCGGTTGATAGCAATTGTTATACAGGCTTAATTTTTAAAACGATTTGGGTCCATTATATCTCATTCATAAGCTAAAATTTTGATACATAAAAATATGACTTGCTCTCATAAGCACTCAAATTTCCTCCCTAAACATGGTAATGCTTCTGTTCATTTGCTAAAATGTTATATTAAACAACAAAAAATGAGGGAAGATGAAGATTCAAAATATTGTTGTTTTTTCAGCATTGTTAATTTTAGCTAGGGTCTATACCGACATGGACCCCAACCCACTAAGGTTAAAAGCTGAGTTGGAGAGGAAAATATAATGTAACGACAAGTAAATAAGTAGTTAATATGTCCATTTAATTTCATTAAATCTAATAAAGAGACCATTAACAATTGTTAATTATTAACCGATCCACGTCAGTTACCACCTGAAAATGCGTTGATTTCCCCACATGCTAAACACTCCAGAATTACTAGGACATGCTACAGTACGAGTAATTGGGGAAAGAAAAGCAGACATCAAATGCCGACAAACGTCATATTACATAAACATGACGTCATCTAGCTGACTCTGGGTAAATCGACCTGGGCCTACGATGTATCGGGACCCATAATGCATTAATATCACAAAATGTATATTGAATTTGGTTTGTATTTTGAACTAATTATATATATTTAGGGCTTATGACAAAATAAAATTTGAACTAAAGAGTTATTCTAATATAAAATTCAAATTAAGTTTTTCTTAAACAAAATTATTGACTTTGCATGTCGTAATTTAAAAATTCTAGTAGAAGCTTGATATTTTATTTTTTAAATCATAAATTATATACAGGTTAAATATCTATTGTTTGATTACATTTCTTTCTTATTAAAATGTGCCTGTGAACAATTAATATATAAACTGAAAAAGTATATCGAATTTTGAAAAGTAAACTCCAGTTTGAGTTTTTTGCCCTGTGATATTATACATGAAAAATTATTTTTAATATTACATTACGGAAAATTACAAAAAAAGGAAGATGCATTTTTATTGAAAAATTATTTTCCCCCTTTTATACTTACTATATGGTAAAATCACCAAGTATTTGTATATAGGGTAAGAAAGCAATGGTTTGTGGCGACTGGCGGTACATCATATAACCCATCTTAGAAAATTCCATGATAAGATACTAAATACTCTCTCTTTTTTTTTGTGTGTACTTGCTTTTCAACAAATTTCTTTTGCTTTAATTTCTTTATTATTTATTCTTCTTCACGCTACGTTTATTTATCTGTTAGTGTATACTGAGTATTTTCTTGTTAAAGAACGAAAGGGGTTGCGAAGGGGGGAAACAGGGTAAAGAACCAAAAGCACGAACATGCAAAAAAACATAATAAATCAGTAGGACAAATTAAAGAGCATTTTTATTTTTATTTTCTGTCAATATATACAAAATCTTGGTATGATAAGTTTTTTTTCCGATGCAATTTAAATAAAAAGTTCTTTAACAAAAAAAAAAAAATCTTTTGACAAGAATTGTAAGTAATTCAGATTTTTTTATTAAGGAAAAAGGAAACATATATAACATATAACCAATATATATATAACAGTCTTTTTCATTATACACAGCAATAGGTTTTGAACATGTCAACCAAATGATTCATCTTTTTCAACATATCGAGTACAGATTATAACGATGGAGTCAAATTTCCAGTATTATATATATCATCCCTTCGTTCTTATTATAGTAATTGTGCCCTTCCCTAATGTTTGTATCTTGGTGAAAGCAACCACGGCTTTCCCTGACAGACCCGGTCCATCTGCAGAGACACACGGACGGCAAGCAAAGACTCCAACCGGGTGTCGAACCGGCCGAGCCGATGGCATTAGAATCCTCTTATTAATGTCATTTAGGGTTACATCTTCTTCTCGACCACCTGGTTTCACCATTCCAAATGGATACACTACCTTCTTTTTCTTGTCACACTCATTACTTTCTGTGATGCACAAGTTTAAAGTTAGTGTATAAATAGTTAAATACATGTATGGACCCTGAGAGTTTTTAAAGTAAATATGATACGACTACGTTTACTTGTTGAAATGCTTTTCTTTTTTTTTTGTTAACCAAACCTGTTGAAATGCTTTAGTACTTGTGATTAGAAACACATTTTTTTTAATCAGATAGTTAAACGCAAAACGCAAATGAAAAAAAAAAAAAAAAAAAAAAAAAAAA
>VBRH01000077.1:157958-173474 GCA_014578085.1 Cardamine resedifolia
GTTATATATATATATATATATATATATATATATATTACTAGAAGGAGATAATTTAGTCCAAAAGTATTTACATAGAAATGTGAAAAAATCATACCATTTGCATACCAACTCATGCTAAAAATCAATGTAATGATATAGTGACAACACTAATAGAAATTTTCATGTTAGAAGCTTTGGTCAATATACATAATTAATGTTATCATATATATGATAGCAAGGTGTGTACAAAGACAAACTATATGTCAATGAAAATTGTTTTGATATATGAATATATTGATATGTCAATGGAAAATGTATTTGATATCGACCAATGTATAAGACACAAATGGAACAAAGGTAAATTAACGTTTTGAATTTTGAGTGGGGTTAGGTAAATGGGGGCCTGAATAATGGCTAAAGGCGATGAAACTATCATCATGATGTCTATCGTCTAATGCTGCTCATGCATGTTACTCATGGAGGAGAGAGAATGTCGTAGGTGCATGATATATAAATATAACTTGATTTATTCATGTATTATATCAGTACAAAAAATAAATAAATGATAATTATTATTTTTTTGGTACATCTACGTGAATGAAAATCATTAAAAAATATATTCATTTGTGATGGATTTAGAATGCGAAAGCTACTTGTTGTCAAATGCAATGTTGTCCTTGTACTCGGCTTTGAATTAAACTGATAGTGGATAGTGGATTACTCCAACGAAATTTCCCATTCGATTATGTTATTGTAACTAAAGTACAACGACGAGATGTACCAACGACAAAAGTAAAGTAAGATGGTTTATCAAAGTCGTGCATTTTTTTTTACCAAAAGAAAAAAAGTCATGACTGTTGACAAAAATAAAATAAAAATCAGAGTTATATATACATAATGAGAAATTCAAATTTGCAGCTTTATCTCTGTATCAAACCAATTTTTGCTTTCTGATTTGGGGAACAACCTGTTCTTCTATTATTAGGTACTTTTTTCCTTAGATTTATATACTTTCAATTCGTCCCCATCGTGGGGTCATGTCATATCGGACCTATCACGTTTACTCCATCATTACCCACCTTTATTCCGATAATTTGTTATTTATAACTTGCATTGTTTTTGTTTAGTCTGTACCATATATATCGCAAGCGTACTAATTACCAATTCGAAATTTTGAGACAATAAGACTACCGAAGTTAATGTTTGTGTTCAATGGATTATATTATATTATTATAAGATTAGTTGTTTTTCAGCCATTGGGTTTATTATAAGATTAATGTTTGAGAACACTTGTTTTCAGTTTTGAAACTACCGTCTCACATAATAATAAGATTTGTTTCAATTCTAAATTTGAACCACGCACAATGAAGAACGAAGAAGACAAAGAAAAGAAGATTACAAATCAAATGAAATATGAACAACAGAATCGTCCGCCGATGAAAAATAAAATCAAGAAAGAGAACATGGTTACAACTATTTGATACTTCAGCAAATCAAAGATATTCTCCTCCATTCTAAAACGAAGTGTTCATATGACAAATTACTCTAATCATGTAGGAATTACTTCACAAATTGGTTACAACAAAAAAAGAAAGAAAGAATTACTTAGAATTTTACTTTTAATCTGTATTTATATACTTCACATCTGTTGACAGAAAAAGAAACAAGAATTACTTCATATGTTACTAATGCGACAAAAAATATATTGTCTCCGAGTATGCTTTTTCTCGATGGCAATGCATTAGCCGGCATACGAATTTCCAGTGGGGCCGAATGAATGCATGCCGGCGGGGCCCATTTGGAATAAAAAGAAAGATTGCACCCGTATCATTTATGGGGGCCGCATCTTTTAAATTCGAGTTTGAATGGTCCAAACACAAAGTACAAATAATTCACAATATATATGTATATTGGTCAAATTTGATGATTGCAATTTACTCGGTTCTCTTGCGATGATCTTTAGAATCAAAAACAAGTATACTGTTGTGAGTTTGATTTGTATTATCTATAAAGGTTTTGATGAGTTGAGAAACTTGTTTGTCTACTAAAGTTTTGTTGAAATTTTCATTTTTAATAAATCCAAAGTCTATACCAAAACAAAATATGCCCCACCACGTGTTTTTTTTTTTAATTTGCAGTGTTTAATTGATGCTTGGTAAATGCGGAACAGACATAATTGTGTATCAAAATTCATAAGAAAAAAGGTTAATATTATTCTTTCTATCCCGTATTTATTCCGTCCCGTTTCGAAGCCACAAACTATCAGTTATTTTTTTAATACTTAGCATTGGAAACATTAACAATGCGATACTTAATACTTAACATTCTAATTTCAAATTTTCCAAAAGACATGATTGATCCATGATATAAACCTCTTTTATTTTTATGGGTCCGAGTTGATTTCTTAAAATCTTATGTTGCAGAATCATGAGATTATATACCAATGTACTGTTTAAACAGAAACCATTTAGTGGTGTAGATTTCAGCCACGTTTTTTTTTCTGTTTTGCAGTATGATGGAAGTATATATGTAAAACAAAAAGGTAACAATTAGTTGAAACTTGTATATCTTCACTAAACTGCTGAGCTAATCCATAGTTTAAAACAAAAAAATTCTTAAGGTACCGGGATATGTTTTTTGAGCTTTTTTTTCTTTTTTTTTGTCTGAAACTCATTTTACTCTCCAAAACTTACGACTACGATACAAAACTTCCTGTGCTAAAAAAGGTACTCAAAAACAAAAATTAATTACTAATATCAACCAAAAGGTCCAATTAAGTGATGAACAACTGTTATTACTTAATTGTATCCTCTTTGTAAATTTTAAATTCACAAACTAATAAAAATCAAGAGAGCTTTTTTTCCAATCAAAGATACTGTTATTATTTGCCTTTGCATGTGTGTTTGTACGGTTGTTCATCACTTAATCGGACGGTTCGCGATCGGTAATTATGGTGAATTAAACGGTGATGATTGAAGCTCAGGTTTGGCCTTAGTTGAAGATATTGTCTGTTGCTATTACTTGGACCCATTGCTTTTAACACTCTATTGGGCCCATGTAAAGTCAAGACCACACTTTGACCAAAAACACAAATCCTTGATTCTTAAAGGGAAATAAATGATCAGAGATGATGTTACCAATATACCAAACTGTTAATTTCATCACATATTGTAATAATTAGTAAATTCTTTAATAAGAAATCAAATTTGTATGCTTTGATATATGGGTCGAATATTATTATAATTTTATTGTTATAGCTGTGTGAAAGCCCATAAAAATATATTTTTAGGCCCAAACACATAAGCTTGAAAATATTCATTGACGGTTGTAGTTGCCCACTTGGTTGAAAACAAAATCCCCGACACCCAAATTGCTACCTGAAACCTGATTATCCAAACCAAATCGAATCAAACCGATTTTACTCGAATGCTAGCAAACCGGATTCTGATTGAGTCCGGTTCTGTAAACCAATAATTTTTCCATGCCGTCGAATTTGTTTTACGGATTATCATCATCGAAAAACCCTCAGGCTCAAGCGCCGGCGTTTTCTCACTCTCTCTACCCAAAGTTGGATTTCGTTTGTGGGTTGTGATAGAGAAATGCGATCATCTGTGCGGTTACTAGCTAGGCCTCTCTTGGAGAGCAACAGAGGGTTTTGCACGAGCTCCGAGAAGATCGTAGCTTCGGTGCTTTTTGAGAGATTGCGCGTTGTGATACCTAAACCGGATCCTGCTGTTTACACTTTTCAGGAGTTCAAGTAAAACCCTTTCTCCTTCTCTGTATCGCTCTGTCTTCTCATGTGTTCTGTTTTGCTTTCGTTATGGAATGAAATGGGTGGGAAAAGTTATAGTTATGTGCTTCAAAGAAAGCTTTTTTATGTGGCGGATTGTTTAGGATTTGTGTCATTGAGCATTGACCTATTTGATTTTACAATCTGGTTCACCTGATTTTGATCACGGAAACATTTCTGTCTCTATTGCAGATTCAATTGGCAACAACAGTTTCGTCGAAGATACCCAGATGAGTTCTTGGACATAGCTAAGAACAGGTAATTACTTTTCCGATTTCTAAATTGTAAATGTAGAGATTGTCTCACTTTGAATGTTTCTGCTTTTGTCAGTCTTATTTGATATCATATGATGTGTCCAAGCATATAAGCTGCTCAACGGTTTCTTATTCATTCAGCTTTGTCTCATTCTTATTAGGACAATAGTAAAGAATTGTAGGTCTATTTAGTAACCTTAGCTGCAGAGAAAGTTTGGAACTGTTTATAAACGCTCATAGATACATAGTGAAGGTTCTGTGACTACTATATCTAGCTCAGTTTAAATTTGCTCCAAGTGTAGTGAAACTTCCATGAAGATTTCATTTTGTCTTTGGTTGATCTTTTGATGCGTGAATACAGAGCCAAGGGTGAATACCAGATGGACTATGTACCTGCTCCTAGAATTACAGAGGCTGACAAGGCAAATGATAGGAAGTAAGTTCTTCGCACCTCAAAACTGACATGGACTGTTGTGTTCTCTTTTGTTGGTGATCGATATTTTACTCTTGGAAAATGCTCTGCTCTTACAGGTCATTATATCGAGCTCTTGACAAAAAATTGTATCTTCTCATCTTCGGTAAGCCATTTGGAGCTACTAGTGACAAGCCCGTCTGGCATTTCCCTGAGAAAGTCTACGATTCTGAGCCAACTCTTCGCAAGGTGATGGTTTATTGCATCTACTTCAATCCATAATACCATCAATTTTCACTCCTCTGCTTATTGTTGTTATGTGAATTCGGTATTTGCAGTGTGCGGAATCTGCTTTGAAGTCAGTCTTAGGAGACCTCACTCACACATACTTTGTTGGAAATGCTCCAATGGCTCACATGGCTATACAACCTACAGAAGAAACGCCTGAGTTGCCATCTTATAAGGTAAAGAACAAAGCGTGAAAGGTTTTAATCAGATTTCATCATCTAATTGTAGAACTTGACGGATTGTTTTTGATTCTTCTCCTTTTTGTTGTTGTTGTTGTGTAGAGGTTCTTCTTCAAATGCAGTGTAGTAGCAGCATCAAAATACAACATAAGTAACTGCGAAGATTTTGTGTGGGTAACCAAAGATGAGCTATTGGAAATTTTCCCTGAACAAGCTGAGTTCTTCAACAAGATGATCATTAGCTGAATCATCACTCACACCACAAAAACTCCTATTTCGAATCCTTTCTTCTTCCATCACTGTGATCTTTCTGTTTTTTTTAGACAGTTAATCTAAACATGGTGTTGTGAATAAACCAGACCAAACCATGTCTCTGGTTTCTTAGTGACACACGTGTGAGGTGACCTGAATGAGATTTTTTGTTGTTGAATCATGAATGTAGTAGTTGCTTTCTTTCTCAACCTTTTTTTATACACATCACATATGAAAAAGAGTAGATCTTCAGAAGAAATCACATTCGTTGTATAAAATCTTCATGGCATGTAATATAACATTATGGTAGGTAGGTAAAAAAACCACATGAAATTTGTTATGTATATATATTTGACCCACTGGGCTGAAAACGAAATACCTGACTTGTTTTACAAACCCAAATCTCCATTTATTTTTTCTTTGGTTTCATTTTTCCAAAAAAAATAAATTAAAAGATTTATTTTACTGTTAATAAAAAAAAAAGGAATTTCAATAAGCAGCCCTAGCAGGTTTCGTTTCTGTCTATGTCACTGCTCTTCCTGAGAAGAGCCAAGCCGTTATTTGTATCTTCTTTAGCTTCTCCTCCTCAGCGCAGCTTCTTATCTCCCACGCTTACGAATCAGCTTCTGCGTTCGTTTCACGGCTCCAGAACAATGGTACGCTAATAATTTCCGATTGTTTTGCCGCTGGGTTTATCATCGGATTTCGAAATTCTTCGGCCGTTTGTTTAAGTCTACGAATTCCAATGGTTTGTTTTCTGAATTCACAGTCAGAATCAGAGAAGAAGATCCTTACAGAGGAGGAGCTTGAGAGGAAGAAGAAAAAGGAAGAGAAGGTTTGACTTCTGATTTTTTCTCTCTTATTTCTCAGAACCATTTATGTCGTTCTCGTATATCTTGAACAATTTAAACATTTAGAATCTCATCGACGAATGTGGTTTGAGTTTCTTTGTTCCATTAAGGAAATGCTTAGAGTGATTCAATAGTAATGATGCATTTGGCTTTGGTGGGCAATGCGTAGATAGATATAATCAGAGAAGAAGATCCTTGCATAGGAATGTTGGAGCTACCTTCTTTGCTATATCATAATGAAGAAATTCTACACTAATAGTTTGATTACTTGATACAAATCTTTATAATCATAGTTTATGGTTCTTTTGGTATTTTTGTGGAATTGTATAATTTTTGAATACAATGCCTTACATTTCGTTTTTTTTTTCCGTGGTGAGAGTTAGTTATTAAGTAAATCTTAATTGTTTTTTGTCAAGCTCACGATTTCATTATATCGTGTTGGACCTCTCTATTAGTATTTATTCATATATAATATGAACTTTAAAATTGATATGTACACAAATTTTTATAGAATAAAGAAAAGGAGTTGAAGAAGCAAAAAGCTTTAGAGAAAGCGAGGCTGGCAGAACTGAAGGTAATCTCTGAGGAACTCCAATTATGCATTTCGGTTTCCTGCTGCATATCCTTAATTTTTCCCTAGGACTAGACAAACTTATCAATGGTGTGCTTCTCATGTAGGCAAAGCAGGCCAAAGATGGAACCAATGCCCCTAAAAAGAGCGCAAAGAAGAGTTCCAAACGGGATGCGTCAGAAGAAAATCCTCAGGATTTTGTGGACCCTGAAACTCCTCTTGGTGAGAGGAAAAAACTTTCTTCACAGATGGCGAAACAATACAGTCCTGCTGCTGTAGAGAAATCGTAAGTGTGTAGAGCTTTTTCTATGACATTAATTTGAGCGTGGTCATTCATCCCCAAAATATTTCTGTAGATAATCTCCGTGTTATTCTGTAATTGGGCCAGATGGTATGCTTGGTGGGAGAAATCTGATTTTTTTAAGGCGGATGCTAAGAGTTCCAAGCCACCCTTTGTTATTGTAAGGCCGTATTCGATTCTTGAATTCATGTTTGTTCTGGATTAGACCTTTTTATTGTCTTCTCGAATACTTAAATTGTGCTACCTAACTCAGTTGAGAAAATATTGAGCTTCTGAAATTATTAATACTATTCTGAAGATTTTTTAAGTTTTTCTTTAATCCTTTGATTGATTCTGCAGGTTCTTCCTCCTCCAAATGTGACTGGAGCCTTGCACATTGGCCATGCGCTAACATCTGCAATTGAGGTTTCATTAGCATATTGTTTGGTGCTCTTTCTGTGACTATTGTTCCTCCCGATGATCAGCGGCTAAATACTTGCTGATGCAGGATACAATTATTCGTTGGAAGAGAATGTCTGGGTATAATGCTTTGTGGGTACCCGGGGTTGACCATGCTGGTATAGCTACACAGGTTTGCCCCTATTTCATGTCCCATATTAATATACATTTCAGCCTAATCCTCTTTTTGGCTGCATGCTTGTAGTTTTATTTTTTACACATTGTATCATATTCTTTGCTTGCCTGTACATTCTAGGTTGTGGTTGAGAAAAATATCATGCGTGAAAGAGGAATGACTAGGCATGACGTTGGCCGTGAAGAATTCGTAAAGGAAGTGAGTTGAAAAAAAATCATGTATCATGTATCATTCTCACTTTTTTGTTGTTTAATATTTATGTTGTGTTGCTTGTAAAAATGGAAAAGGTGTGGAAGTGGAAGAACCAGTATGGCGGCACAATTCTAACACAACTACGGAGCCTAGGATCTTCTCTCGATTGGTCTCGTGAGGTGAAATTTAGTGATCCGACCTTTGTCAGAAAATTGGCTATGTTCAATTTGTTTTGCCATTAAATGAACTTATATGTAAATGAACTTTTTATTTTCACTGGTGTCCCCGGGCTATCCATCTTGCTGATGTGTTTCTGCCTGTAAATTTGTAGTGTTTTACACTGGACGAGCAAAGATCAAAAGCTGTCACTGAGGCCTTTGTACGGTTATACAATGAAGGGCTTATCTATAGGTAAGTTTAAGTCTGACTTTGTTCTCTGATGCAAGCTACAGAAATCCGGTTCTAAAAATAGGGATATAGTATTCTTTTACTTTTTCAGTTTCAGTTTCAATGTTTAAAGAATGCACCTTTGACTGAAGGCATACCATGACTTGTGCAGGGATATTCGGCTTGTTAATTGGGATTGTGTTTTGAGAACAGCCATATCTGACGTTGAGGTAAGCCAGCAGCAACTGTTAGACTAAGATTATTGGGTGGCCTCCTCTTTATGCGGAGTGTCTTATGTCTGTAGGTTGAGCATATCGACATCAAAGAAAGAACACTACTAAAAGTTCCTGGCTATGAGAAGCCAGTAGAGTTTGGTCTTCTTACTTCGTTTGCTTACCCTCTGGAGGGAGGCTTGGGCGAGGTTGTTGTCGCTACTACCAGGGTGGAAACGATGCTTGGGGATACTGCTATTGCTATTCATCCCGATGATGCAAGATACAAGCATCTTCATGGGAAATTTGCTGTGCACCCATTTAATGGGCGGAAGTTACCAATTATCTGTGATGGAATACTTGTTGATCCAAATTTTGGTACTGGTTGTGTTAAGGTAGACAGGCTCTCTCTTATATATTTGGATGCTATGTTTCTGCCCCTATTAGTTGTTTTTCTTGTGTCAAAGTTTAATTTATTCTTGTCTTGTAGATTACTCCGGCCCATGACCCCAATGATTGTGATGTTGGAAAGCGCCACAAGCTGGAATTTATAAACATATTCACTGATGATGGAAAAATCAACACAAATGGCGGGTCTGACTTCGCAGGGATGCCTCGATTTGCAGCCCGTGAGGCAGTGGTTGAAGCTCTGCAGAAGCAGGTAATTCTGTGACTCTTCATGTAGCATATAAATAGAATATCTTTTTTGGTTCGAGAAGATATTGTTACAATGTGTGTTGTTGCTTGTAAGTGTTTTGTCAATACATTATTCAGGGGCTGTACAGAGGTGCCATAAACAACGAAATGAGGCTTGGAATTTGCTCAAGAACCAGTGATGTTATCGAGCCGATGATAAAGCCTCAATGGTACGTTAATTGCAGCATGATTGGAAAGGAGGCTCTTGATGTTGCTATCACTGATGAAAACAAGAAGCTCGAGTTTATACCAAAGCAGTACACAGCAGAATGGAGAAGGTACTTCTCAATTATCATTTACTCTATGGTTCTTTCATTTACCCCATCTACTAACATTCAAACTGAACAGTTGTATGGATTAGCTGCGATAGCTGTTTAAGATGTCATTACACCATATATTAACAATCACAACCTTACAGATGGCTAGAGAATATACGTGACTGGTGTATTTCGAGACAGCTTTGGTGGGGCCACAGAATACCTGCATGGTATGCCACGCTAGAAGAAGATCAGCTCAAGGAGGTTGGTGCGTACCATGACCATTGGATTGTTGCTAGAACCGAGGAAGAAGCTCGAAAAGAGGCTGCTCAGAAATTTTCTGGGAAGAAGTTTGAACTCACTCAAGATCCTGATGTACTTGACACATGGTTTTCTTCTGGGCTGTTTCCATTATCTGTTTTTGGATGGCCAGATGAAACTGATGACTTCAAAGCCTTCTATCCAACTTCTGTTCTTGAAACTGGACATGATATTCTCTTTTTTTGGGTTGCTCGTATGGTTATGATGGGAATGAAACTAGGTGGTGCTGTTCCATTCAGCAAGGTACGTGTAAATTCTCAGTTAAATAAGGATCATAACCTCCTTCCTTTTAGATGCTAGTATTACTTTGTGACTGGTACTTATGCAAAAACACATTTGTTGTCTTTGCTATAGGTTTATTTGCATCCTATGATACGTGATGCACATGGGCGTAAGATGTCAAAATCTCTTGGAAATGTCATTGATCCGCTTGAAGTAATAAACGGAGTAACTCTTGAAGGTCTTCATAAAAGATTAGAAGAGGGTAATTTGGATCCAAAAGAACTGGTCGTTGCCAAAGATGGACAAGTGAAGGACTTTCCAAATGGTATCCCTGAATGTGGCGCTGATGCTCTTCGGTTTGCGCTAGTCTCTTACACTGCTCAGGTACTATCCATTGCACATAGCCCTAACAACCTCCTTCAGTGTATGTTCTATAAGCTTGCTCAACTTTTGATTTTTTTCTAGTCTGATAAAATTAACTTGGACATCCTCCGAGTTGTTGGTTACCGTCAATGGTGTAATAAACTGTGGAACGCCGTAAGATTTGCGATGATGAAGCTTGGCGATGATTATTCCCCTCCACAGACTCTAAGCCCTGAAACCATGCCGTTCAGCTGCCAATGGATTCTCTCTGTTCTAAATAAGGCAATATCAAAGACAGTGGAGTCATTGGATGCATTTGAGTTCTCGGATGCAGCCAACACAGTATATGCATGGTGGCAATACCAATTCTGTGATGTGTACATTGAAGCAATCAAGCCTTATTTTGCTGGTGACAACCCAACGTTTGCTTCAGAGAGGGCTCATGCACAACATGCTCTCTGGATATGTCTGGAGACTGGCTTGAGACTGCTACACCCACTTATGCCTTTTGTTACTGAAGAGTTATGGCAACGGCTTCCCTCACCCAAAGACACTGAAAGAAAGGCATCTATCATGTTATGTGACTACCCATCTGCCATAGAGGTCAGTAAGATTTTCTTAGAAATTTGTCATAACTGTTCGGGTTTCTAACTCTTTTCTTCTGATGTCTTGAACCCAGAGTTGGACAAATGAAAACGTGGAGACCGAAATGGAAACTGTTCTATCGACTGTGAAATGCCTGAGGGCACTGAGGGCTGGGTTGCTGGAGAAACAGAAAAATGAAAGGTCTGAGTATATATAATTAAATTCCCATCGAGGAACACTTTGAGACATTTCATAACCATCCTGCATTTTTCGAATATACCATCACTAAAAAGGTTACATTTTCACCTGTGTACGCTTTTCTCAGGTTACCTGCTTTTGCTCTTTGTGAAAACAACTTAACATCTGAAGTTGTAAAATCTCACGAGCTGGAGATCAGAACCCTTGCAAATCTATCATCCTTAGAGGTAAAGTCTATCTTTGGTTTCTCTCTTACGGCTTCTCTATTGTTTGGTGCATCGTATCTGAGTTTCTAAGGGGCTTTGGTATAGGTTCTGTTAAAGGGAGAACATGCAGCCCCACCAGGATCTGCAGTTGAGACGGTGAACGAGAACCTCAAGGTGTACCTCAAAGTGGACGGAGCCATTGACACACAGGCAGAACAAGAAAAAATCAGAAACAAGATTGACGAACTCCAAAAGTAAGTCCCTGGCACTGTAATTTAATCAAAACAAAATCTTTGAGTCGCATGTTAAATCAATGTTTTTATTTCCTCATTTGACATTTCATTTCTTGTATCATCAGACAAAAGGACAAGTTGCAGAAGATGATGAGTGCGTCTAACTATGAAGAGAAGGTCCCTGCAAATATAAAAGAAGACAACGCGACCAAGCTTGCTAAGATTCTCCAAGACTTCGATTTCTTTGAGAAGGAAGGTGCTCGTCTTGCTGCAGAGACGAGCAATAAAGGAAATCAATAAAATGGAACACAAGATTTGAGAAACTATTTCTGATGTTATGGTGAACTAGTTTTGAGTTTTGACTATATTTTTGTTACATCTCTTTGAAAAGAAAAAAAAAATGTTGATTTGTTTTGAACAGATTATTTCCAAACACCATTTGTTTTGGTCTACGTCTACATCACTTGAATTGTTATTTGTTTATTGCTCTGTGCTTCGTTCTTACTTCTTAGGTAGTACTAACCGGGTCAACCCGGTCTGAATCCGCAGGTCCAGAAAAACTTTTATTATTTACTTTATATATATACTAAAAGTCTCGATAATTGTAAATAAAAAAGCTTGTAGGTCATATGCATGATCAAGAGAAATTACAGCAAAAGGTAATGGGTTAGTAGAACCAATAGCTTTTCATTACTGCGATTGACCAAACCGATTCAGTACACTACCAAATCATGGACATAAACCGACCCTTAACAAAGAGAATACCAAACAGTAGACCAATGAGATTGCTTAATTTTAAGGGGATTTGATTATCTACTATCTTATCCCCATTTTGTACCCTGAGACTAGAATATCCAAATATCGCCTTATTCTAATCCCCTTAAGAAAAAATATATTCCTTTTGCTTTTCTATTCTTCTTTTCCTCAAACATTTGATCTGGTTTCAATAATTTGAATAAGTATAGTTGGACCCACGATTACTTTACCGCAGCCTTTTTCATTTCCTGAGAGTGTTATCTACATATTTGGTCTGGGTTTCATTCTTTGATGTAATGATGCTATCATTCTGATAGGTCCTTGCATAATTTCTTAATGCCCATTATACCTCATTACTGCTTTTCCCTGAAACATTAGGTAGGTGTCTGATTTCTCTCAATGGTGATATCAATTTGTTTGGTAAAAGGTTATTATTAGGCCAGGACTCCAAACTGGCTTATATATGTATATTACGTTTCATACGTACTCTCATCATGCTCTTTATCTATATTCTAGATTTGAAAACTTTTATGATTTGTGTCGTCCTGCAAAGCATATTTTACCAATGTTGAGCATAAGCTCAGCCACGGTCCTGACCACATGCAAAAGAAGTTATGACTTTAATTTGGACCTCAGATCTATAGAAATAAATTTTGAGATTTTTCTTTTTATTTTTTGGGATACTTCTTTACATAGACCAATGAAATGGGAACATTTTTAAGTTTTGTGTAGGTCTCTCCCATGCATACACACTGGACCAAGTGACCAACCCTGAATACTCTGGATTTAGATAGTGTATAGAAGATTCTGCCAAAAACTGCAATTATGGATTGGTGGATAAGAGAACATATACAAAGCCTGTAAAGGGAGAATAATTCTCTTTATGTCCTTCTTCTTTATCTTCTTCTCACCTGCCATTTACAATCTACATAATCAAACTTGTGTTATTCTTCACTTGTCTCTACTGCTATGATTACAACCATGTGTGTGCTGCTTCTGAAACCTAAAGTTTCTCCTGAATTTTTCAACATGTTATGATTTCCCTTTTTTGAGCTATAACTCATACTTTTATATACGTGGACAAGGAAGCTCTCAACTTATGCTCAAGTGTGCCATGTCATCAAATTCAAATGTATGTTCAAAAATCATCCTTGCAATCTTATCTAGTGTTAAATCTCTATTATTTACATAGATAAAACACATTTCATCATACAGTAACCGTTCACATATCTCTAATATAAAGTTTACTGTTTGTCTTATTTTTGGGGAAAGCAGTAGCAGCTGGATTTTAAACAATTTGAAGAGAATAAAGAAAAGAAAGCAAAAGAAAACAAATGGCAACCATACTTCCAAGTTCCAATCAGGCCGGCTCAACATAGTTTTAGGAAAAAAAAAAATTTAGACCCTTTAATTTTAATGTTTATTAATGTTTTATTAAAAAAATATTTTGGACCTCTGGATTTTTTTTAAATGAGTAATATTTTGTAGATTATAATAAAAATATTTTTTGATCTTTTCAATGTAGTTTTAAAAATATTTTAATATTTTATATATATATATTAAAAAATTAATAAAAAAAATTATACCCTTTAATTATTAGGACACGAATTAGACCCGGAACTAGTCTCCCATCGCCCTCCCTATGAGCCGCCCCTACTTCCAATGTTTGAAAGAGAAAAAAAAAAGTCAAGGGTTGTTTGGTTATTATTCCTACTCACTACCCAAAATCTTTTTTTTTTCACATGACCACATCTATATCATTGTATATCTTCATTCATAACATATTCTTTTGACAGAAAGTTATATACTAGTATTAAATATGTTATTTCGGTGCCCCATCTATTCTCAAATCACACTTTTACACAAACCCTCTCTAGGTGTTTTTCTCTCTCGGTTACAGCATTTTATTATTGTTTTAAGTTTCTATCGCCGTGCATGTGCTATGATTGAAATCAATTAAAAAGTGTAAGGAGAAGAGAAAAAAACGCTTAAATAAAATAATACTTTTAATGGTCAAATCTAATAAAATGGTTCGGTGACAATTCTCTGAACCAAAATAGAATTTAGCCGTTATGCTAATCCAAAAACTCTTTTTCAACAATCCTATATTGTCAAGCTTGTATGTATATAATATCTACACACGCAAATATATATATATATATATATCAGTCGAAGAAACTCATTGAATGTTTGATTGTAGTAAAAGCCATGAATCATGGTGATTCATTGAATGTTTGATTTTTCATTTTCCATTTTTCCTATAAATATTTCTGAAAACAAAATTAATGTTGCGGCATGTAGCCACCTTAACAATTTCTTCATACCATCTTTATCACATACCATCTTTGTATGTGATAAATAGCTTTGTGTACGTAGGATCAGTCGGTATAAATTTATTAAACAATCAAAAACAGAATCAAATTTTGAGCTTCCCGTTCTGTTTACATCAATTTCACGTGCTGCTTGTTGATTAGTCGATTTATAACAGAAACAAAAATTACCTCCAAAATTCTAACAAACAATATTTGAGAGATTCATGAGAATAAGACAAAAACACATCGTTTTGGATGTAAATTTGCTTCTTTTTAACTTAGGATATAAGACACAAGGTGATCACCTATCTAATTTACAATTGATAGCACGTAACTTGTGTATTTTTTAAATCCGATAGTTAGATATAATGGTTAGGATACCATCCAATCAAAATTTAATATTCATACAATTTGCTTAGATTTTCTAAATCATTAAAGTGATTTTTGTTTATATGCAGGACTTATTGCGCATATGTTTTGGCTAGCTTTTAGGTGCAAAGTCTAAAATCAAAGCGTGTGGTATGTATTATAGCCTTTATCTTGAAGGTCAATAACATCACCTTGACTTATTCTAATAACATTAGGCTTCGTGATTCATATGGGGTAAAAAGGTCCACTTTGTACGTATTACGTAACCTCCAATTGATTTTAGTATTACGGCTTGGTTTGATTTTTAGAGTGTTATTCATATGCAACTTTCTCATTTTGGTCGGTTTTGTTGGAATTCTTGTATATGTGTTTTGTTGAATATTTAGCATCTATATGGTACACAGTTTGAAATAAGGTATGAATGGTACAATTTTTATAAATGGTGTGAAATAAATGAAGCATACCAATTAAGTACACCCGCAAAACGTACCAATTGTGTTTAGTTAAAAGTGATGTTCCACTCCAAATATTTGTAGTACTTGCTTGGTCCTCACAAAATTGTGAATTTTGAAAGGTGATCGCGATATTTTACGTTATAAATATTTATGAATGGTAATTAATATGACTAAAATAGTTTGTACGGACCATAATCATTTTTGAAAACCATATAATATTTGCTTACTTTTTATTTTTCTTACAATAACATAGATGAAACCCAGAAAAACAAAACTGATATATTAAAAAAAAAAAAAAAAA